>QKQZ01007792.1:4162-15183 GCA_003595255.1 Solenopsis fugax | reverse complement strand
TGTAGCAGAAACCTCGCTACATCATATTAGGAACCTATCCCATAATAGGCGACTTTACCCTATTCAATCGAGAAAGGGGAGAGGAGAGGCCACTCCTCCTTTTATATTTTCCGTAAAACTAATGAAGCGCGAATTATCCAATATTTTCGGAGAAATTTTTCAGCATGTACAACGAGGTTATTGTATCGTCGCGTTTCCCCGCCGTAGGAAAATAATTGGAACGACGAGTTTTCGAGGTCCGATCACGTTATAGAAAAGAACACATTTCTCACCGGCTCGATCACACGTGCTTCTCCCCGTAACCAGAATTTTCCCTATATTTCCATTTCCAACACGGTTTCCGCAAAATCCGCACGTCGCACGTCGCACGTCGGTCCACATGTTATATTTCGGCGAAATAGACCGCGCGCCGTCCGTCTGTACACTTTCGCGCGGTAGTTTCTAGTCAAACACGATCTTTTATCCCGCGATAGAATTACAAAAGCGATATCGCGGGCATGGCCGGATATAGCGGAGTTCCGTGCCGAAATAATTCGCGGCCGGGAAGTGTCTCGGATCGGCTCGTTCCCGCGCTCTCGAAGCGGGAGTTGCTTTGTTGCAGCTCGACGCGGGGAACCCAATTAATTTTGTTTGATCGGCACTTTTTCCAATTTTGCCGTCAGGGCGGCCGTGTCCCACGTCCTCATTCACCCCGTATATCCTCATCGAAGACGTTAAACCGCGACCCACTTCGTCCGGATAATACTCGCGATATATACTCGTATATGTAGGGTGTTACGCGCGGCAGAGTGTTCATAGTTCAGAATTAAACTTTCAGCTGAGTTAAGTCAGGCTAGTTTCCCGACTAATCCGAAAGATACGTAGTCTCCCGTTCTATGGACATTATTATCACTGGCCGTCCCGCCAGATCGGATATCGTATAGTCACGCGGGCACTTGCGCCGATCGCTTGACTTGATTAACGTACAGCCATAATCGTAACATTAGCGGGCAGGGAAGTTGTTTTTCGCGGTCGTTATTGATCCTCCCGGGAGGATAAATTTACGAGCGGAGAAAAATAAACGGAGGCTATCTGTGATAAAATCGACCGAAAGATACCATTCTCTTCGTCGATACATAGGGTGTATAATTGTACATTCAATAAATACCATTATTCGCGGTGCAACGTTATTTATTCACCGTTCTCGTCCCACTTTTCTTTTTTTACTTCCACAACGCTCGCCGATACCATGCTCGAATTGGGTCGAGTGGAGATCTCGCCGAATGAGCAAAGCGGTTTTGCCAACGGCATGCAAATCTTTTGTGCAACGAATGCTTTAATTCGCGGGATAATTTCGAGAATTTGCTCTGTGTTGAACATTCCGATTATAAACATCCATTGATAATGTAGGTAATTATTAACACAACGCACAACTTACTGATGCAAAATAAATTGTATACATCTGTAAATAAATTTATCAATATGTTCTTTATTTAGAATTTTAGAGATTCAATACTTAGATACTCGGATAAATATCCAGTTGAGAATTTGGGATGTGCTTTAAAGTTTCGGGATTTCGCAATTTGAGAACAAATCTCGACAGTAAAACTCTATGGGACACGAAGACGTAAGGTGAACGTTGAATTGAAAGCAATTCTCCATTCGGTATCCATTTGAAAGTGCGATCCTTTAGGAACGACTCTTGAAAGCAAAACTAGAGTAGCAAATAGGAGACACAAACTAAACAAATCTTAATAGCGGTTTTGCAAAAATTTATTTATGCAAAATTTTTTTCTGCTCGTCATATTTTAACATCATATTTTTTTTTAATCAAGTACACTACAAATCCAAGCGTATAAAACGTACAGTTATTTTTGTTATAGTTATATTTGTATTTTTTATGCATAAATTAAATTCATTCGTGTATCAATATTAAATTACACATCTAAGCGTGTAAAAAGTACAAAAATAACATGCACATAAATACATAAAAAATGACTACATAATTTTATACACAAAAATACACACTTGGATTTGCAATAGTGCCGTCCCTGAGACCGAGAGTCTTGCGTTATGAGAAAAGGGCTACGGTATGTACGTAGGAAACGGCAGTAGGCATAAACATCGATACATTCCAATTGCAGGCCCAAAACCACAAATCTTGTATAGCGGCGATATAAAACGATCGACGCGAGTGCGTCGCGAGCGTTTAGTAAACAACCGCGCGAGTAAATAATAACAAGTAAATGATAGGTTACTCACCCCTCTCCCCGGTCGCGCTGCCCGACGCCGATTGCAAGCCTCTGCTGCTCCTTCTCTCGGAATCCTTCGCAGCGCTGCTTCTCCATAGCCCTCACACGCGCGCGCTAATTACCGAAACGCAACGAATACAGAACTAATTGCGCAGACCGTATGTAATTCCCGATTAAACGTGATTTCGTGAGCGCTTCGCTGCGCTGCGTCCGCTCCGTGGCGTTCCGTTGGCGGGAAAGAGCGTCGATAGCGGATGACGTCACGTCTCGATTAGCCGTCTCGATTTCGACCTCTCTAACTCTCGCTTGACTCGCGACGTGACGCTGACGTCATCTGCCGCTCTCTCCCGCCAACGGAACGCCACGGAGCGGACGCATCGCAGCGAAGCGCTCTCAAAATCACGCTTAATCGGGAATTACATACCGTCTTCGTGATTGATTCTGCATTCGATGCGTTTCGGTGATAAGCCCGAGCGTGTGTAAGCACTGTGGAGAAGCAGCTGCGAAGGATTCCGAGGGAAGGAGCAGCGGAAGCGCTTGGTTGGCGTCGGTCGGCGCACGGCAGCGCGGCGGGGAGAAAGGTGAGTAACCTGTCAACTTGTTTACTCGCGTGGTATTCGCTCGCGACGCACTCGCGTCCCGTTTCGTCGATCGTTTTACATCACCGCCCAAGATCACTGTCCGAGACTTGTGGTTTTGAGCCTGCAATTGAAATGTATCGATGTTTATGCCTACTGCCGTTTCCTAACCACATCGTAACCATTGTCTCGTAGCGCGCGATTCGGTCTCAGGGACGGCGCTACGTTGCAAATCCAAGTGTGCATTTTTGTGTATAAAATTATGTAGTCACTTTTTACGCATTTATGTGCGAGTACTTTTTTTATATGCTTAGACGTGTAATTTAATATTGATACACGTCTAAGCGTTTAACAAGTACAAAAGTTACACGCATAAATTGAATTTAATGTATAAAAAATGCAAATGCGTAAAAAAAATAAGTGACTACACATTTTACACACTTGGATTTACAGTGTATGAAATTGTTTTTAATTTTCCTCTTGAAACATGTAAAAGAAATTGCAAAATTCCTATAAAAGTAACATGTATGTATAATTTTGTTAATTATTTTAATTATGATTTCATTATGATTCAACTATTTTTTCTAAACAAAAAGGTTGAAGAAATAATTTTTATAATTAATTATCGATTTCATCTTATCGAAATCAAATTAATGAAGGGATGTTGGGAATTTTATTGAAGTAACTGTAATAAAAGATGAACGCTCTCGGTTGAATCGATCTTATTAAGCGATGTCGGTGACAGAACAAGCTCATCGTTTATTCATATTCATGTTGTTGGCGGAAAGCATGATGTTCTTAGGAAATGCGATACACAAGCGGCATACGTGGATGGGTAGACAGGCGGGTAGAGAGACAAAGTGATCACGAGAACATTGGGAGACGCGAGTAGGATGAGAGGAAGAAGGACGCGAATGGCGCGGCAGGTGACGTAGAAGCCGAGCAGAGTTGAGAGCTAAGTTTTAATTAATGTAATGGAGAGTAGCGCGTGATTAGCCTCCCAATCAGCACGCTCCTCCTGCTGCTTCGCTGCGACTCCGGTTAGAGAAGGACGCGTAACGTAAAAAGAGACGAAGATAAAATTTCTAATAAGAAGATACGAGGGAAAGCGGGAAAACCGGGAATGAAAAATAAACGTCGGATAAAATAAATGTAAAAAAATTTACATAAATTGTTCGGTGTTATCGAAATTTTGTCAGAAAAAAATTCCGTTGTACCCTTTTTTTGCCTTTACATGATATTCGTTGATCTTGAATTCGATACTGGAAAGAGAAAGGTTGTAAAAACGGAACGTGACGATATTTAAAAAAATATGAATTTTTTACGCTTCACGCCTGAATAGTAATAACATTATTTGTCCAATGCAGATCACGATGCGCCAATTTGTGCGAGCACAAGAGCTAAATTGTTTGCTTAATGTGCATCTAATTATGCTGTTCTGCATTCTGCATTAATGGATAATAGGTATGGGTGCAAGCGTCATAGTTTGTTTGTTGTTGGTAACGTGGATGTTATCAAACTAACGATAACTTGCTTATCTTAAGATAACTAATCTAGTGCTGCGTAATCCGAACTCCTAGCTGAAGGTAATCAGTAATCACGAGAAAATTTTCACTCCAGGGGCAGGATAAAAGAATTTTATTTGTTTGTTTATTCATTAAAATGTAATTGCGATGATACAATTGTCGTACATATTCGATCAATCATCGTGCTTCATAATGAACAATCGGTGCGCCGGCAAACATTTTACGACGCGAGTTCGATATACACACGGCATGTCAATTAATTGATTTACGGGGGAGCGATATTTATGAAGCGTGATACTATCCTACGGTTTTTCCGTTAATTCTTTTGTTCGATTCGACCGATCGTGTTATTTCTCACCGTGACAGGTATCGTCGTGATATTCGTCGACCCGATAATAGTTTCGATCGGGAACAGACTGCACGATACATTGCGCTCGACCGTCAATTAACGGTAACCGATAATCCAAAATAATGACAAGCGATTGCAGTTTGCGCCCCGCGATAACTGTTTGTCGATTTAAAAAGCGTAGAGGGTCTGCAGTTTAATTTTGTATTGCAGACAATTAAACTCATCTTTGCGACAGCCGTATCGTTATTGCATCAAGGATGAAGAACAAGAATACAGATAAACATTAAGGGATGTACAATCACGAAACTAATTCTCCAGACACACAATATTGGGAGTTTATTTTATGCTACAAATTCATTAAATATATTTTTGGGGGGGGGGAAACTCAATTAGAAAAGCAAACTTGTGTTCGTAGGAAAGATTCACTGGCATGTTAACAAAATCAAATTAAAAGATTTTAGTTAAAATTACAATAAAGCGTCTTTACTTTTTTATCTTTATCTGATTTATTTAAATTAAAAATGTATGTAAAAAATAGGTAATTAAATTGTGGCGGAATAATATTAAAGTGCACAAGAGGATTAAATGAACAAATGGATCTTATATACAGTCACGAAACTAATTGTCCGGGCACACAAAATATTGGGAATTTATTTTATGCTACAAATCAAAAGCATACTTTTGATGAAAAATTCGTTACCGGCAACTCTTTTACATTTCCAATTTTCCCCAAAAAAATAATAATATTTGTTGAATTTTTTGTAATATAAAAATAAACTTCCATATCCTGTGTCCGGACAATTAGTTTCGTGACTGTAATCATACATACGTACAGTGACAAATACACGGGAATGAAAGAGAAAAAAATTATAGAAACAGTACGTTTTTGAGAAGGGCAAAAAGAGAAGTTGAAAAGTTTCCGGAAAATAAATTGCATCAGTTTGCTACTTGCGATGCGAGGTTGAATTACATCCAACAGTAGTTACTAAAGTACCTAAAAAGTAGTTTCTGAAAGAAAACCGTCATAATAACTGACTCATTTCTGTTACGCTGTAGATCTGTGCTACTTCAAGGGCCGATTAATCAAAGAGATACTTTATGCCTCGGCGAAGTTATTGCGAAATTATTACTACGAGTATGCTCGCGAGGAAGCCTGGCGATTACATGATTAATTCCCCCCGTACGATGCTGGATACGAAATGGGTACACTCGTTAGCTCGCGATAATAAAATTAGTAGTCGCGGACGTCGTCATTAATCCTCCTTAAGCGATAAAGTAGCCGGCACGTTGTAATAATGGAGTATTAGATCTCATTATTGCGGGATAATTGGAAAATGGTGGAATGGCGCGGAAGATGTGGGTTACATAGGATACATATAAACTACATGGGTGAGTATAAGATAATTGAATTGCCACTGCGCCCGTGCGCGTGAAGTCCATATTAACGGGAATTTATTAATTTATCATCATACGTTGCTCGATACTAGTTCGGGCCTGGGCTCTATATCTAAGCCAATTATTGCTCACGCTGAAAACTTGAAAAACTTTCGCGAAACGAAACCCGTCATAAATTACGTCGAGGATTACCATTATGATTTCACGATTAATGGTCTCGTGATCCGAATTGATTCGAATCGAAGCTGTAATTGGTATCTATTAAAATCGTCGCGGTTATGGAGAATTCTCCCCCGACTGGTTTGATCTTCTCGTAGGTATCTCGATATATCGTATCGATTATCTCCGCGGAGGGGATCGTTAACGAGATGTTGTGACGTGGTAAGGTAGCGATATTACGTTACATTTAATCGCGCTTCGGCGTCGTGGCAGCGACGTCTACCCAGACTAGGCGAAACGGATCATTCAGTTATGCAGGCTGCAGCTCTCCGTCAATGTAGGCCTAACGATCTCGCAATGATTAGATCACGTGTACTGCACGTTCGTATCCCGTTCTAATTGGCGTAATGACGATAGCTAATTAAGCGGAGCTAAACATGTTCTAACAAGTCAGTCATCCGTAAGCCATACCGAATCGTGTGTTCTGCTAATTCTTTCTCTACATATATAAATTAACAAATAGTACATACGGGAATAAAGAAATATTACATTCTGTACGAACGGACTAACATATATTCGTAGCCAACTGGAAGCCGCGGTCGGACGCTTTCGCGCTCGTCGAAAGAGAAAGTATTTCTACGCGTGGCTGTGACGACCGGCGTCATTTCCGGACGCGCGTGGCGGAGGGCGAAAAAAAAAAGAGGGACAGACGGTTCGAACGGAGCGCAAGCCAGCCAAGAGAGGAAGGGGTTGGAAAAAAGTTATATTGCCTCTGCGTCCGGAGTGACGAGCCAAACGCGTCGCCGGCATATGAATAATATCGCGCCGCAGCATATATAGGAGCGTTTCGCGTCGCGCGGCCCTTCGTCGCGGTCGTCTCGACGGAGTATCCGCTGATTGGATTCGAATTGGAGAGGGTAACTCGTGTCTACGTCGTCAGGAATTGTTGACGTTCCGCGTAGAGGATGAACCGGCAAAATTAGATCGCGATTTTTTACGATGGAAGACCGTGAATTAGCGAAAATCAAAATTATACCTGTGCCAAATTTGTTTTCTCACACATCGAAAAATGTATTATATTACTCTTTAAATCTGAATCAGTGGATAATCATTGATTATCAGTGAATAATTCTAATTATTAGTCCCAAATGTGCTACTGGTAATTAGTGAAAATCTGAACTGAAAAATCAATGAATTTCTTGTGTATTTATTAGTATTTATGAATGTATTTATTAATACAATGATCAATAATTTTTCAAAGATTACCAGTAACTTTTCATTGATTTTTAAGATAAGCACTGATTTATCAGTCCTAAGTATGCCTTTGGTAATTAGTGATTATCCACTGATTCAGATTTAGAGAGTAGGGAGGCAAAAAGTAACGTCGTTTTTATATATAATGTAAACATATAGTGTTAATAAGTTTAATAAATATGATTTATTATTTATTCAACAATATAATCGTCATCATTTCCTGTGATGATCGTCCACTTATTCATTAATTTTTTAATTTCCTTCTCGAAGAAGCTAACCGGCTTTGATTCTATTAGATAATGCTCAAGTACAACGAAATAAATAACAAAAAATTAAAGAATTAAGAAGTACTTCATCCATTGTATTCTCCCCACCGGACTATCACTTTTTTCGATCATTATAGCACTTCTTCTAAGGAAAATACTTTGTAAAAGCAAGTGACGTTCGGATCATCACATTTGTTTATCCATTTTTCGAATCATTAGTTTTTCCGAGAAAGAAATTAAAAATTTAAATAAGTGGACAACCATAGAAAATATGGGGGAGTAATTATATTAATTAAATAATAAATTATATTAACAAAACTACAATGTTTACGGTGATGGTATCGTACGTCGAGCACATTAGAAAATCCGGTCGGTGATATATTTGTTGTGGAATAAAGACTTGAGTGAATAAAACGGGAAGCTGAACATCGACGAGGTCTCGGACAAACGAGCGCCCGATGTTCCACTTGCGAATGTAGAGCGAAAAAGGAATTACCTCTCAGGTCGCGCTGCGTAAGACGCCGCGCGATGGAGAACAGGACAGATAGCGGAAGAGGAGTGAAGAAAATACGAGAGGAAAGGGAGGGAAAGCAAGCGGATGGAGATATCCAGCGGGGATATCTTCCTCTCTCCACAGCTCTATAGTTCTCCATTTTCTCCGACCGACTATATCGTTTCTACGCGGGGGCGGTTCTTATCCCGTCTTGCTCACGATTGTCTATAACTCGATGGTTTCTTGCGCCGCGCGACGCCCGCAGTAAATAGCTTCTTCTCCCTCTCGCGCTTCTCGCGAGCATTCTCTCCTTTGTGAACTCGCTCGCGACGGAAGTGCGAGGTTCGTCGTCCTCGAAACCGCCAGCCATTCGACTGTGTTTGGCTGTGCATTTTGAAACTTTCAAGACGGATGCAGGTAAACGGACGAAGTTTCGAGTTTACTCGGATGGGCGACGTTGCAGGCGCGTCACTTTACTAATTGCGTTCTGGATTTACGGGACCCGGGGGCGCGAGAGGACTTCGTTTCAGGATCGCGCCGATGCATTATCGCGTCGAATCGCTTCTTTCTCGAGAGAAGAACGCTGTGTCACGATAAGAATGCTCGATACGAAAGCGCAGCCGTCGAGCGACCATAATGCAAGGTACAGAGTTGCATCACTGCCAATAGTTGCTCAATCTTTTCTTCGGACGTTAACATTTCCCACCAGACAGAACGAGAAAATAATTAGCATGAGAAAGTTTTTAAAAAATGCTCGGCGTTCACGTTGCATATGTATTGAGCCTCGTTACTTTGGGGTTAAATCGCGAAATGGTACCAGAGAGGTAGGCCTTTTCGTATGAATGAAAGACTCGAAATCCATTGTTCATCACCGCTCGGGATTTCCGGACACCGCGCTTTTCTCGGGCAGAACACGAAGAGTAGAATCACGGACGGCTGGCGCTGAAAGTTTCAGTCACGGTTTGCGATCTTAATTTCTTGCCCGTTTTTGCTCGCCGTGGTGCGGTCTTCTTTCTTTCTTTTTTTTTTCTTCCTTCATTTTTGACCCGTGGAAACGCCGTCTGCAGGGAACACGAATGCGAGGTGGAAACATTCCGACCTGATGTCGGTTGTCGGTCTCGCCGGGGTGAACCCCCGCGTAAATTTTCGCCCGACTTGAGAGAGCGTGGCGAGGTAAAAATTGTTCAGAATCAATGACCTCAAGCTCGAGGGGACGACGGCGACGCAGCGTATTTTCCCAGCCTCGGCCGGCGCCCGGCAACATCGAATAACGTCGCAACATCTACGCGCTACTGATACTCTCGACTCGAGGTAACGCACGGGATATTCTGCAAAATTCCGAGAATGCTCAGGAAGCGAATAACATTTGAGAGCAACGATCTGTAAATCGCTACCGTTACCGAATGCGTTTCAGTGAGCTTTCGATGCAACAATCAAAAGTGCAAAGGTGGGCGATTTCGAGCAACCGAGAATGTCTGCGGTTTTGTCAAAATTTTATTACTTCACATATCGGTTCCACAAACAAACGTATATGAAAGGTTTCCTACAAAAACCAAATAAGTTCATTTTTTCTAAATCTGAATTATGGCGCCAAATCATTCTTTATCATTATATTATCAACATCGTATCGTGAACAATTGTATTCTGACAAGAATTAAATGAAAAACGGGAAATATGAATATAAATAGGTAATAAATATTAAATTTTCGCAAGAAACAAACACAAGTTTTCCATCTGTTTTTAATGGGTCCACAAAATATTAATCAAAGCTTAAAACTTTCATGTTCTTATAACTATTACATGTCCGGTGAAAAATTATCATATTTATACAATAAATGAAGATGAGAAGGTTTTTGTTCTCTGAAAATTTATATAAAATTATATAAAATTTTTATTTTTATTACTTTTTCCATAATATTTTACATTTTTTATCTTTTTTTATAACATTAATAATGATAAGAATCAAACAAGTCTAAAGGTTCATTTTTTCGCTTTTAATGAGTTTAATGCTTAAAATATTAACCGAAGCCCATAATTTTGTTCTTATCCTATTAAAAATCTGGAGAACAATTATCATAATTATACAATAAAGTATTTTGTTTTCTAAAAATTTAACTTTTTGGACTTATTTTGATTTTAGTAGGAAACCTTTGGCAACTAGTTAATTTTTTATTTGTTTAATAACAAATGTAAAATGTGAAATTATGTGGCTGCAAACACATTCCTCTTAAATACGTATATGCTCAATACATTCCGTCTGAAGATTTTAACGTACAGAGATGTCAGTTTCTTTCCTCCGGTTGATTTCTCTTTGTTTGCTACCAAATCACCATGAAAAACAACAATTTGAAATTTAACGAGGTAATACGACGGAATTTACAAGATTTGAGAAGCCGAGGGATATTTAGGGGGAAATCTAGGACCAGAACGAGGCAACGTTGGTGATCCTTCCCTATTTTTCTCTGCTGAACCCCACAGTGAAGTCTCACGCAATTTCCAAATTCCATTTGTACGGGTGAAAAAGAGATGGCGGGAAAGAATTGACGCTGCTAAAAATTTCAGCCCTTGGTCGCGACCTTAATTTCTTCTCCCTCGTGACTCCTGACTTCCGCTGCTCGTTTTTGACCCGCGAAAATGGCCGACCTGGTAGCGCGTGTCGTGGGTGGGTAAGGTCGACATGAATAAATAAAAGAGTTACGCCGCCGTGGGAAAGAGAATGAGAGATAGATAGGTAGAAATAGAGATAGAGATAGAGAGAGAGAGAGAGAGA
>QKQZ01007789.1:0-13314 GCA_003595255.1 Solenopsis fugax | reverse complement strand
CGTAGGGCCGCCCACCGCGTCTGCATTGGGACCCAGCAGTAAGCGCCGGCGAGCAGCGCGCGGCGAGGGGAAGGATAGCATGGCGCCATGCTCACTGTCGCCTACTGCCGGGCCGCAATGCCGACGCGGTGGGGGCGGTCTTACGGCTCAGGCGGGCGACCTCTTGTCTCTCCGCGTGCTCTTATTCGTCTGACTTTAATAGTTAATAACGCGAAAATTATTGCGAATATCACAAATTGTTATAAGACTTTTTCGTTTATCTCGATCCCTTCTACCTCCTCGTGACAAGTTTGCTACAGTGCTCAGGAACACCCTATATATGAATGTTTATACATTTAGAATCCGTTAATATTATCGATTTTTATGAAAAACCAATTTTAATGTTATCATCCACGTTTTATTATCCGCAGAGATGATAACTGCATAAAAAGAATTGTAATTTTGTAGCAATATACGAGTATATGACATTACAGCATATAAATATACATACTTATTTATAAAGCTGCGGAAATTATCGACATTTCGTAAATAATCGTTTCTTTGTAATAGCTTTACAGGTCGTGAAAATCTTTTTTGAAAATCACAATAAAAGTACGCACAAAAATTGATCTCACAAAACTAGAATTTATGAGAAAATCAGGGGAAAATGTTAAAATTTTATTTACGTTCGGCTTGTGAATCTGTCAGCTGCGGTTTTAACCCTATAGAAGATCTGTAGCTTGTACGTTCAAAATGAGACAATTGGAATCGTAAAACCCTCAGGAGCAAGCCTGAACTTGTAAAACTGCGATTAAAAGCTTTACAAAACAGATTTTCTTAATTTATGATTCACGCGTCTACGTTTAGGCTAGAGAAAATAAACATTGTTAAGCAGAGCAGTAATCGTGTCAAACAGTAGATGACAGATCTTGCGTTAGATGGCGCTGAAATCGAAAAACAAGGACAGATAATATATTCATGAGTGCGCTTGACAAAGAATGCTAGCCTATTCCCTTTATTTTTCGTTCCGTATGCGACTACGTACCAATCGACGCTCCGTTGAAAAAAAATTTGTAATACCGACGTCGACGAAGTTTGGCTAGGTTTAACATCCCGTTAAAGCTTTTTTTAGTATATATGTATATATCTCAATGAGACGAATAACGACACGAGTAAAGACACGAATAAAGTGTAATACACAATTTCTTAACCTTTTTTCACAACGTCATAGGTTCCAATCTTCTTTCACATTGTCAACGATTCTAAGACAAATGGCAAACTACAACACTTAACAACTGAGATCAGCTGGAGAAGGGAAGAAGGCAAAATTAGGCGCAGAGCAAACTTTTATTACAGAAACTAAAAGAATCATATTTTATTTTAAAAATGGTTATGATTTTCATACGGCCTTTAAATATTGATTCTAAAAACTAATGTTGTGCCATTTCTTCTACTTCAAACAATTTATGTCTAAAACATTTTTAGACCACCACATGCCTCGATAGATGAATTGGTATGATATACATACGGAATGTAGAGTAATCTAAGTTTGAATCCTGGCTAAGATATTTTTGCAACAGGATACTTTTTACAATAAATTATTCATAATACTTGATTTAAAATACTTGTTAGCATTAAAGTATTATTAAATTTGGAATCGCTAACGAATTATAATTCTGTATTAATGGTCTATATCTGCGAACTAACTGCGATGCATCACTCCTCCTCGTTTCACATGGTGAGTAAAGACAACGAATTTGTTTTTTTTTTGTGATCAACGTTATATTAATATACCGTCACACTTAGAATACTAAGATCACTCGGCTGACCACTTGATTGTGACAGATACTTATTCTTTTGACTATACCATGTAATGCGGAGGATATTTTGTCGACTGCCTGCGTTATATTTTCAATTTTGCTGAAGATGACCCGAACTTGGGTTAAAACGTACTAATGGTTTTATTGTTTTAATAAACATTGAAGAAGTATAGACACGCACCAATAACCGCGTTGACTCTCATTTGTAATGTTATTTAAGTATTATTATTAAATTGATTGTTAATTTAACTTGTGATTTTACTCCAGATTCAATTTAGAACTATGTTTCAAAGTCGGAAAATAATAATCAGCTCGCAGTTTGCATAAATTGTAAAAAATATTATGCACCAAGATCCATTCAATCAAAAATGGCGTTCTTCTTCGTTAAATTATGTTATTCATATTATTGAACATAACTTTACTGATTGCTTAAAACATTTTTATTAATTTTAGTTATTTAAGTACTTTTTTAAGTATTTTAAATTAGTGAAAGTAGTTATTAAAATTAATTTAAATGAAGCACCCTATGTTATATAAATATACAATATATATATATATATATAGATTCAAAAAATTCTTTAACCTGGAAATAGTTTACCTAGTTCTTCTTGTATAAATGATTATCTGACACGTTTTCTACATATCGATTAAAAGTCTATTATTAACTACATAGAGGAAAATTGCTAATACTGACGTAGATATAAAGTGTCATACTTATTTCTAGGAAACATTATATTATATTAATACCAAAACATGATAACATAATCATTTTAAATAATTAAAGGAGGAAAATCATGTAAACAGCTAAAAATTCAACAATATTTGGAAATTTATTATGAAGAATGTACTGAATCAATCGTTTTGAAACTTTCAGTATATTTTATTATCTAATTGAAGATTTGAAAAACAAGAACTTATTTAATATAGGGGACCTAGCTCAGATCATCTTAACCTTGACATATGTTGTCAAAGTCATCATCTTTGAAACCTTCAGAAGATTCTAGTTGGCGCTCGTTGCTCATAAAAAAATTATTAATAAATAAAGTTGACAATGTAAATGTGTATTTCATAGCAAAGTAAGTTCACTCGAAGTCTGTTGCGTGGAAAGTAAGGGCTTCCTCGATTTCCCCCGATTTTCTTAACCCAACCTTGTGATCATATGCATGTGATCGCAGAGCAAATTTTGGGGTTAGGTTAGGAAAGTTGGGTGGGAGTGCGGGGAAGGGGCGACCCTCCCTCGCTCAAGCATTTACTTTCTACGCAAAGCGAGGCTTACTCCACCCCTCTCCGTGCTTCGAATTCCACGCTATCACTATAATCATAACTTGACTGAATTTGTATTTAAACGGCAACTTCATTACCACGATCGTATAGATAAATTTTTTGAAATAATAGCTATATTCTATCCTATTAATAATGATGATGATGTTACAACAAATAATAAAGATAAATAAAATTATAACGTTAAAATAAACATTATATTGTTAAATTATTTTGTTAAGGCGATGCTGGACCGGTCTCTATACGCGATTATTTTTAAACAGTCCGATCTCTTAATTGGCTTTATAGATCTCAAAATCCTTTTCCATAATTAAAGTAATGACAAAAACGTTTGCCGGAAATTATAATTTAATACGAAAAACGAAAATTGATTAAAAAATTATATAGGGCACATGTTACGAGTCGGCTTCTGCAGTCGACTCATGACAACATGTGCCCCATATAAAAGTTTTAGACTTTGTATATATGAAATAAGTAGTTTTCGGCGAATGAATTAAATGAAAGAATAATACGGCGCTTGCAGAATGATCCTAGAAGTTCTAGTATGAGAGAAATGATTGTTTGAAAATGATTTATGTAATTTGCACGCGGAATTGGTGCGAAGAGCAGTAATTGTGTTCATGGTAGTCGAGAGATCTTCCATTAGATGGCGCTAAAGTCGAAGAACAAGGATAGATGAGTGCGTTTGACAAAGAGCGCTAACCTATTCCCCTTACTCTTTGCCCCGCGTGCGACCATGAATCGCTCGACTTTCCGTCGAAGAAAAATCTGTAGTGATCTGCAGTACCGACGTCGAGTGAGTTCCACCGTCAGTCTAGTATCGCCTTAATAACATTTTAACAAATCACGAGCGCCAACTAAAACCTTCTGAAGGTCATTCAGGATAATGACCTTGATAACATATATCAAGGTCAAAATGATCAGAACAGGAGTCCCTATACTAAATAATTATCAAAAGGTGCTCTGCGCCATGCAATGTAGGGGGTCTGCTGCTTTTATTTGAAATTAATAATTCAAAATGGAAACTTTAATTAATGAGTATAAGCTCAGTATTAACCTATTTTGAAGTTAAAAAATGTAAAATTGAAAAAATAGTGATATTAAAATGCGTTTTTTAAACAACTAGTGTTAAAAACAATTGTTTATTGCAAAAATATTTATGTAAAAGCAGGTTCACGCTGTAAAGATGTTAAAGAATATGTATAAGCAAGAAGTTCGTTGTTTGAACATTTTTTTAGTTATATTTCACAGTGCGCGAAAATTATCGTTTCGAGGAAAACGCGTTTACAGTTTTAGGTATAGATAACCACTAATTTTAGGATGCTTATAGCTAATCTGTTATGTCAGGCCCATAAAGTAAATCTTCTGTTTCTTGATAGAAACTTTTTGTAATGCCTCACTACATTCTGTTCTTGACAAACTGATCGTGCTGCTTGAACTGCGGCACTCCATAACCGTTGTACGTCGTATTGATTAGCAAATATTTTGCACTGTTGATCATAATAACAATATTCATATTGTGTATTATTTGTAAAATGGAGATGTAGCTTATTAACCCTTAAACACACGAGTGGCTCAGAGAGGTCCCATATGATGTTTCGAATGCTTGCTGTGTGAAGACGGAATAAGACAGGAGATTCGGATCAGGGGATAAAAAAAGTTTGAGATCTCCTCTTTCGATTAATATGGTTGGTCAACTTTATTGGCCAACTAGAATTTGAACGGCACGGCAGCAAAGTTTTGTTGGGGTCTGTGAAACTATCATTGTGTATGAGCGAACCTTTTTTGTGAGTAATCTTACATAAGAAAGCTGGACAAAACACGTTCGAAACAGGTCCGTTCGCGGATGTTTACTCGCATATACTCTGTCTAAAGTTAGAATATAATATAAGTGCTGTAGAAAAAGGACCTTCTTCGAAATATATCATGACACACATCAATTTTCAATTTTAGACACGAGTTAATCTAAAATACCTCATATTCGCCTTGTTACATAAGTATATTTTTTAATAGAAATGACAATGACATAATTTTTTCTTTTTTTGAAGATATGACTTTTTAGATTTAAAACGCCGTATTGTAAAGTCCTTAAAAGTTTTTTGTTGCAAAGATAAGATTTTTTTTTAAAAGTGGATTTTTAGACACACAAAAATACCTCTTATTCTCCTTGTTACATAATCATATTTTTTAAAAGGAATGATAATCGATAGATATTTTATGTATTAATTATCGGACAATTGAGAAAGGCTAAGTAAAGCCGAAACGTTTTGTAAATAGACTTATGTCGTTTGTAATATACACAATTTTCCAACTCATCATGCTCGGTTAATTGACCTTATATTTGTTATTAGGAGTGATAATGCCAAATTTTTTTTGAAAGTATGACTCTTTAGCTTTAAAACGCCGTATTTTAAAGTCCTTAAAAGTTTTTTGTTACAAAGATATGATTTTTTAAAGTAAAAGTGGATTTTTGAAAAATTTTTCATTTTTGCTTAATGGTTTTGCTTAAATTTTTCCTTTATAACTTCATAATAAATCATTTTTCGGCAATGCCGATTGTGCAGTCACATTTCTGAGATTCTAAATTTTCATTTGAAAAAAATGTTGAAAAATGTTAATTGTAATCAAAGTTATAGTTTCTCAAAGTTGAAAAAGTCTCTCAGACCCGAAAATGTGTTTACGTATTTTACGTGATCGGTGTGTTTAAGGGTTAAAAAGATATACTGTCGAATTCAAACTTTCGTTTGTATTCTGCATATGCCACTATAGAGTATAACGTCTCTATAGAGTATACATAGAAATATTTCAGTTCTATTCGGAGCTTAAGATGTGACAGAAGGGACGCACGTTCAGTGCTTTACCTGCCTGACGATCAGCAATGAAATCTTCTAGCTACGTTAGTTCTTCGAAATTTGTTAAAAAATTTAAGGGACATTCTTGACGAGTTAAAATATTAAATTATGCAAAAAATTTCAATTTTTTTTTACTCATTACATAACCTTGTCCCTCTTAAAGAAGTAAAAATTCATACATTCATGTTGCTATATCAAATCAGCTAAAAACAAATTCTTCAAATGCAAGAAAAAAATGTTAATGAACTTTTGCAAATTCTGTAGTTTAAACAGTAGTGAATATATTGTAGTGCATATGTTGTTACGCTCGCGGCACTTGAACTCACTCGCGGCACTCGCACAAAAGGACGCACTTTCGCTTAACAACTCTTTATTATACCAAAAATACAACAAGGCGTTTGACAGCTCGTTAACTCAAGTTACCAGAATCAATTCACAATACGTCAGTAAGACACGATGTTGTGCCTTCTATCGATCGATAACAGCTGGTGGCAATAACGGGAAAGCGTGAAATAATGAATTTGCAATATCAGGATCATACATAACATTATAGATACTATTAAATCATTTTATATGTTTATAGTTTTCAAAAATTGTATTAGTTATGTTTTCTCTTTATTATTTTTTTTATAAATGTTTTTCAATCTAAAAAAAAAAATTACTGTGAAGCATAAACCCCAACTTTTGTACTAGTGCAGACCAATAATAATATAAATATTGGCACACATTTGACAAATGACTTATGTATTTTTTTTCTAATAAATTGTCTATTTCTTAAATATACAGTTTATTTTTATTTTCTAGTCTTAAATTGCTTCTATTTTAACCCTTTACGTCACGGTGTAGCTCTGAGAGCTACACCTATCATCTTATTGCATCAATGAATCAATTATTTCACGTATTCTTTAGCATGTTTGGTATTGCTGGATTGCTAAAGGTTTCCTCTAATAAATTAAGTTTTAGAATCATATTTTAAATAAATAATTTGTTATTAATAAATATATACCAAAAAATTGTCGTTTTTAGAGATTAAATTTGTTTGCATAAATTTTTGTATAATAACCTATACCTCAAAATCACTATCTGGAGATTTGAAGTCGCTGATTACGAATCCGATGTCAAAAAATTAAAATTTATAATGACGGAAAAAGATATCAAAATCAATTTCGGATTCGCTTGAAACTTGCTGTTTAGAAATTTTCGAGGTCTTTGATTACGAATCTGGTGTCAAAAATACAAAATTTGAAATGCTACATGTAATACGGCGGACCAATATGGCAAACGTAATTTTCAAAGTTTCAAGCAAACTCGCCTAGATAATTCACATTTGAATTTATGTTTTTAAAGCTTTATTTTTAGATTTTGTTTATGAAATATAGTCCAAGAACAAAATGATATAACTGCCTTGTCGACCTTTCTCTATTATTAATTTCTCTGTTATTGTTCTATATATGTTCTATGTCTTTGGAATCATTAAATGTATAAAGTAACTTAATTTTTTTTTAAAATATGGAAAATAAATATGAAGAAATAAACAAATAAATAGATTTTTAATCAGTAAAGAAAATTATTGTGACTGAACTTAATTTTCTCTCTGATGGAGTATAAAAATTAAGTGACTATTTCAAGGTTAATAAAGCTGAGTATTATTTGTAACTTAAATTAATATTTATTGTATGAATTTAACACAATTGATATTTAATAATGATATTAAAAAATGTGTTGAATGAAAATAGATCGCAAACGCATCTATTGAGACCAATTCGAATACTTTAACGAGGTTAGAGAATTTGATAAAAAATCAAAAAATAGCAGACGAGAAGATGCAAAAGGAGATGAACAAGTTCATGCTAAATAAAATGAATCTTCAAACAGATCTTGATAATGCAGTCTGCGAGATAGAAAAGCTAGAAAAAGAACTATCTAATAAAGAAAAACATATAAAAAACATCAAATATGAGATTAACAGGTAATAGAAGAAACTTATATATTACAGAAATATTCATAACACATTTACAAGAATTAACATTTCTTACATAATTAAACATTACAAATAACAAATGTTTTAGAGCAAAGGAGGATAGTGCTAAATATAAGCACGAGAAAGACCTGATAGACAAGCGATTGCTGAAAGCAGAATCCGAGCGATCCAGACTAGAGCGCGAATTAAAGCAAGCTCTGATCAATATTAAGAATGCCGAACACAATATTCAAACTTGTCGCAAACAACAGCTCGAGGACAAACAACGTGTTGAAATTCTGTTGCGAGAGAAGAATACTATCGCCCGCAGCAAGGAGACTGCCTACGACCGAATTAAGAGATTGAATCACGAGCTGTTATTGTGCGGACATGGCAAGAAAAAAGTCGAACAAGAGTTAGATATACTGACACAAACTATCGATGATATGAAGAAACAAATGGAAGTTGTGGAAAAAGAAAGAAACAGATACAGCTCGGCGGTGCAAGCATTAGAACAACAGGTGAGATGTAAGATATTTATTAGGTATGAAAGTTCTCATGCGATTTTTTGCCATTTTCTTTATTATAATATAAAAAGCGGTACAATATAAATTAATCAAAATAAATAACAAGTAAGAAAAGATCGGACAATTAGGAGTCGGTGCGGTAAACAGTACGTCTAAATTGATTGATTTAATTCATAATAATTTTTAATTAAACATCTTAAGATTTACACGATTATTTCGCAATACAGATTCGGCCTAATTTTAAGCCATCTTCAGTGTATGATATGATGATACAATGTGGCAGTTCATAACAACAAAAGATAAAATTAATCCATCACCTTCATTCAAAGGCGAAGCTGCAACACGTTTGTGTCTTAGCTTAGTTCCATAGTCGCAGGAATAGGAACTCGTTCTATGAAAAAACGTGAAGAGTTTTTTTTCTTATTTGTTATTTATAATATAAGGAATCCTAGCTATTAATTATTATTGTTAATCAAAATATTTTCATCGTTTTCTATGATTTTTTCTCATCTTTTCGCAACATACCACGAATATCACGTTGAAAAAAGGAATCTTCTTTTGAGACAATCCATTGATTGATCCATTTTCGTATAACCGCGGCATTTCAGACGCGTTCACTAGATAAGTCGTACTGCATCGATCTAAATAAGTGATAATCAGAAGAAATAATGTCTGATGAGTAAGCAGGATGCAGGAGAACTTCCCATTCCAACTTCAACAATGTTTCTTTGATCTCCTTAGTAACCTATCATTGTCATGCAGCAGGATGACCTAGCGATGATTGCTGACTATTTGCGTTTTTTAATTAATTCTCTATACAGTTGCCTTATATAACAGTCTCCTGTAATGATTAGTCCGATGGCAACAACTCATAGAAGAGCATACCTTTCTGGTCCCAGATACACAACAGAATCTTATGGCGATGGATATTGCGTCGTGGCGTCGACACTCAATTGGTTGGGCTCCACTCAATGTTTTTGTTTTTTCGGATTAATATTCAGAAAATTCAGAAGATTCAGAAAATATCCATTTTTTCATCGCCAATTACAATACATCACAAGAAACCTTTCTTTTCTTTTTTTGGGCAGACGTATCGATAGCTAATTGCGCGTTCAGATTCAGCCATTTTTCATACTTCTGGATATTTCTCATTGCATTTAAACAACGAACAATTGTTGAATAATCAACTCCTAGTTGTAATGCAAACTCACAAGCCGAGTCTTCATTAAGCAATGAAGAAATTAGTTTAATTGTTTTTTTGTCAATACGTATTGGTTATATTAGTACTATTAAGGAAAGAAAATGCTTTGTGAAAGCATGCCTTGTAAAAAATCCGAACTAATGAAATGTTAATGAAGTACTCTAAAACTCACCGAAGTCTTTGGTGAAATGTGTTCCCGGCTATCATTTAGAATGTGTAGCTCTCGTCTCGTTCCAGTTTGGCGTGTAAACTCGGAGCTCACCACGTGAAGATGGCTGCATCTTGAGCTCCTCCCTCTCCCTTCCCTACCCAATTGAAGTCAAACATTTCTTGAGCTTATTAGCTTATTTCTTCGACTCACCTTGTACCTGAATTTTGAAATTAGATTTGTGATAAAATTTGGACAAACGTGAACAAGATAGTAGTGTTGTTCATATGATACCATCCCTATTCCGCGGCATGAAAGAAAAGACTTACGAAATCCCATTGAGGCATTGAATGCTTCTTATCAATGAAATCAGAAAGTTTTGAGTTTTATATATATTTTTTAGTACTGGAGGAGATGTCAGTACTACAGAAGATCAGTCTGTCATGTCATAATACTTTGTAGCATTTAAGTTTAATGTGGGAGTTATGAATGAATGCACTGATTTTGCCATAGAAATTGTCTTTGTTGCTTTCAAAATTCTCTGTAATCCTAGCTTATGAACATGAAGTTTCTCATCCGTGATCATTGCCACACTCAAGCTGTAGAGCGAACTGAGAAGCATGTCACAGAATCGACTAAGAAGATATGTAATTATCAGAATAGGAACAGTTACATACAAACAACACCATTATCTTGTTCACATTTGCTCAAATTTGATCACAAATCTTATTTCAAAGTTCATTACAAGGTGAGTCAAAGAAATAAGCCAATGCCTCAGGAAATGGAGCTCAAGGTGCAGCCACCTTCACGTGATGAGCTCTAAGTCTGTACCTACGGGGAAAACTACTATAAAAAAAGCGCGCCATGTTATCTATCTCATGACTGGTGATTTGGAAATGATAGCACTTTATCATTTTCTTAATAATTACTTTTTTAAAAAGTTCTAAAAATATTGCCAAACGGTTTTAAGGGGTGAAGTCAGCCCTCATGTGTAAAGCGATTTTTAGTTTTTTCCGTTATATCTCGAAAACTATTCAAAATATAAACAAATGTTTTATACAAAAGTTTTACAATAAATTACCTCTATTTATTCACATCAATATTATTTTTTTAGAATAATTATTTAAACAATTTTTTTTTTAAATTTTGAAAAATAATTATTTAAAAAAAATGTTATTAATGGGAATGAATAGAGGTAATTATAAAACTTTTGTATAAAAGATTTTTTGATATCTTGAATAGTTTTTGAGATATAACGGAAAAAGCTGAAAATCGCTATACACATAAGGGATGATTTCACCCCTTCAAACCGTTTTTTGGCCGCAATTGATATTTTCTAAAATCATCTAATTATGTAACCTAAATGTATATAAAGTTTCATTAAAATCAGGTTGTGACACTTCGCGAGACAATTCCCTTGTTAGTTCTAACTTACACTAACTTATCTATACCTTATAATCTGCACCAGGTTGTAATCGCTATTACCTAGTCTCATTATATCCCCTTGAGAACATACACCTCCTGAGTATTTCCTATCTGCCAGATAAGAGACGCGCCCCGGTATGTGGCTAGACCTCCGGGATCTTGTATCCATACTACGACCGGAAAATGATCCAAATCCATCTTGTATTCCATTCTCAGTCATACCACCTTCTCCTATACTTCTTTATCCCCTATCACATAATCCAATACTGATTTCTTCCGTCTTCCTGTATAAGTCTGCATTCTCCCTTATCGCACTCATTATAAGTGTACCATTCCACCTCTAAACTATTCGTAAGATATTGTTTTTCCTTCTTCACCTTCTTATTCCTTGACTTCCTTCCTTCCTTTTCTCATCGCTCATCCTTCCCCTTTTATCAATCCTCTAACTTCTTCGTCCTTGCATTAAAATCTCCCTGTCCTCACTCTCTCTTCTTTATCTTCTACCCAGCTCTTAATCTTTTCCCATTTTCCCCCATTAATATACACCTCTACAATTCTCCTTTTTTCTAATTCTCATAACTTATCATTATCCTTATAACATTTTCCTCTTCTCCTTTATTACATTTCATTATATTCCTCCTTCTCTCTTTCCTTTTTTTTTCCCACATTTTCACTTTCCTAACTCTCCTCTATCTTCCAATTTCCTCCTCTCTTCTCCCTCTCCCTTTTCTTTTCTTCGGCTCTCCAAATTCCTCATTCTTCACTCCAAGTCTTCAATTTCTTTCTCTTTTGTTTTTATCCTTCTTCCCATCTTCTTCTTTTTCTTCTTATTGGCCCTTGGTTTTCCGCTTTCCTCGAAAGCAAAGTACCACAAAGTAAACTGGAATTAATCAGGACTTTGGCACTTTCCTGACTATTTATTATATTTTCTTCTTTAAAGATTCTTCTTCCCATATTCTCTCTAATTCTATTTATTTTTCCATCCTCTCCCCCTTCCCCTTAATTCTTCTTCTCTTTTTCTCTTTCTAGCTCCCTCATTATCATCTTAATCTTTTTCTCTTACTTTCCCTTAAACTTCTCCATCCATCCCTTTACTAATCCCATTATCATCAATTCCTTTTCTTCTATTTCCTTCACAGGCGATCTTTCATTAAATTTTTTTGCTCGTCCATTGACTTTTCATATTTTGAAGTTGAATAATATTGTAATATTATAATTATATAAAAATAATCTTGACGTGCATGATTTCCTACGATTTCCAAAAGAATTTACAACGGCTTTCTCGATGGCATAGGCAAATACCTCATTTTTCAATAAATTCGGTAACATATGTAATAATGCGAGTGATATTTATAACATATGTACTGTCAGTTAAAAATATATTGTTTGGTAAATATGCCGAATACGGGACCCAGCCCCAATGACTGACCTTGACATATGTTGTCAAGGTCATGGCCCTGAGTAACCTCCAACAAGTTTTAGCCGTCGCTCGCCCTTCGTTAAAAAGTTATAATCATAAAAAGTTTCATAAATAAAACGAAATTTCTACTAATTTTAGTCTCATACACAAACTTTATTCAACAATATTATTACTAATTGTATACATATCTTTCATAATTTGAAAAAATGCTTCAATTCTTTCTTCAAAAGGATAAATTCTTTTAAATAAAAATTCGGCGAGATAAGATTTATAATGTTTTTCAGAAATTCCATAGCGAGGAATTGCACCACGCATATCACGCCATATTCTTTCAATGTTTTGTGTATGGCAGCCCGTTACAGGGTCAACAAAATTTTCTGAATGATTAACACGGGTATGAATGTAATTGTGTTGACTTATTGAAGCATATCCACGCCAACAGTCACTGTATATTATTGTTCCTGGAAATAAGTGTTTACGTATTTCTTTATTAAAGTAGATTCCATACGGTCTTTCACCTNTCCTGAGTGACTTACAAAAGGTTTTAAGTAATGCTTACTCCTTATTAAAAAAATATTTACGAATAAAGTTTTGCGACGGTATAACTTCGAAAAAGCTGTTCTCCATATTCACACACCCACACACACACACACACACGCACACACACACACACACACACACACACACACACACACACACAC
>QKQZ01007782.1:0-10816 GCA_003595255.1 Solenopsis fugax | reverse complement strand
GAAGTTTCTTGGACTGTTTGATGATGTCCAACGTATCCTGAACAGGAACATTTGTGAACAAGGCGGATAACGGAAATGCCACAGTGGTAATGGACAAGGAAGACTACTGTAATAAGGTCAATGCGATGCTCTCGGATTGCAGCGTTTACAGAAAACTTAAACGCAACCCGACCTCCACCATAGAAAAGAAAACATCCGCCCTACTCAAGGATGCAGGCCTCCCTCCCGGAACCACCAAATACCTCACCCCCCGGGAATCCTCAGCTCCCGTTATATTTTGCTTACAGGAGGCTTAGACCAATATGTAATTGCGAGCTCAGTACAGTTCGTTCCTTCAAACTAACAAGGCACAATAACGAGACTATGATTTTGTTACAAGAATTAAATTGTTAAAAGTGTTTTGTTTTGATTAATACGACTGATAATTTGACATCGTGCGGGGCCTCTTTGGGGTGAGTAATTTAGCATGTGAAGTAACAGTGAAATCAAAGCCTGTGCTTTACACCTTGTGCTTAATTTTAACACAGTGAACGCAAATTACTCCGCCTATGAGGGGAATATCACTGGACAGTCAACCAGCATAATATTGTCCTAGGTTTTGAAACCGGTGGATTGCCCAGCCAGGGAGCGGCCCGCATATGAGAATAGTACGATTATTAAGAATGTAACGTTGTGTTTTGGATAGCTGAGGATGACTCGAATTAGAGTCGAAACGTTCGTTTGCAAGACTTCTCTGCATGTGAGAAGGAAATAAATTTTTAAACTTTGTCAATAACAATCGCGATATACTCTTATTAGTTCATATATTTTCAATTTATTTTTCACTATTTATTTTAATTTTACCAAAATTTTTTTTGTCATCTTTTTTTGTATTAAATTCATCTACGTTTTCCCGAGACAGTTTACACTCCTCAAGCTTCGCTTCTCTTTTGCTCCTTCCTGAACTTGTGCTCGGTAAACATTCTTCTAATGGAACTAATCTTTGTTCTTCTTAATGCTGAGATTTATTTTTTGAATTAAGAAGTAAAGCTGTAATTATTTTAAAATTATCGTTAATTAAATCTAATGGTGTTTTTCCATTTTCATCTTGAATATTAGAATCTGCTTGCTTTTCTAATAATAGTTGTATAATTTTGAAGTTACCAAATCGAGTAGCATAATGTAAAGGTACATAACCGTTTTTACCAGCAATATTAGGATTTGCCTTTTCTTTTAGGAGAAATTTAGTAATCTCTTCATAACCTTTCCAAGCAGCATAGTGTAGTGGCCTGACACCATTATTATCTAGAGCATTAACAACTGCACCTTTGCTTAGACAATCTTTAACTTCTTGTAGATTACCTTTTTTTACATGAGTAAATAGTTTCTTAGTCGATGTCAGAATGTTTTTAATTGAATCATTAGTAGCATAATATAGAGGAGTTTCTCCAAAGTTAATGTGTGCTCCATTCTCTAATAAAACTTTAATAACATCCTTGTGACCACCTAGTGCTGCATAATGCAAAGGAGTATTGCCATTCTTGTCAATAACTTTTATATTGGCTTCTTTATTTAGTAAAATCTCGATAACATTCTCGTGACCATTTAAAGCTGCATAGTGTAGTGGTGTAGTCTTGTTAATATCAGCAGCATTAACATTAGCATCATAATTCAATAAAATCTTAGTAACCTCATCGTGACCACCTTTAGCTGCAGAGTGTAATGGCGTCACTCCTTCGTTAGTTCCATAATTAGCATTAGCCTCGTTCTTTAATAGAATACTAACAATTTTTACATCACCTTTGTCAGCAGCGATGTTTAATAATGTTCGGCCAAATTTATCGGCAGCATCAACATCAGCCTTTCTATTTAACAAAATCTCAACAATCTGATAATAGCCTAGAGTAGCTGCAGATTTTAATGGCGTTATTCCTTCGTTAGTTCCATAATTAACATTAGCCCCGTTATTTAATAGAATACTAACAATTTTTACATCACCCCTGTCAGCAGCGATGAATAATGATGTTCGGCCAAATTTATCGGCAGCATCAATATCAGCCTTGTTATTTAACAAAATCTCAACAATCTGATAATAGCCTCGACTAGCTGCATAGTGTAATGGCGTCAATCCTTTGTCAGTTCCATAATTAACATTAGCCCCGTTATGTAATAGAATACTAACAATTTTTACATCACCCCTGTCAGCAGCGAAGTTTAATGATGTTCGGCCAAATTTATCGGCAGCATCAATATCAGCCTTGCTATTTAACAAAATCTCAACAATCTGATAATGGCCTTGAATAGCTGCATGATGTAATGGCGTCAATCCTTCGTCAGTTCCATGATTAACATTAGCTTCATTCTTTAATAAAAGATTAACAATTTTTACATCACCCCTGTCAGCAGCGAAGTTTAATAATGATTGGCCAAATTCATCGACAGTATCAACATCAGCCTTGCTACTTAACAAAATCTCAACAATCTGATAATAGCCTCTACTAGCTGCAGAGAGTAATGGTGTCATTTTATCCTTATCAACAACATTAACAACTTCGCTTAATTTATCAGGAAATTCTTCTTTCACATATTTTAATAAAATATCAAAAGCCTGATAGTGACCATTGCAAACTGCAGCGTGTAATGGTGTTATATTATGATTATCACTAGGATTAACTTCTGCTCCACTATGTAATAAAACCTCAACAATCTCCGCATAACCTTTCCAAGTTGCATAGTGTAGCGGTCTATTCCTTTCACTGTCAGCAACATTAACATTAGCTCCTTTCTTTAATAAAATCTTAACAACATCCTTGTAACCACCTCGGGATGCATAATGTAGTGGTGTACGCTTCTTTTTGTCCGGAGCATCAACATTAGCACCTTTTTCTACAAGAAGTTTAATAACACCTAAATTACCATTACAAGCGGCAAAATTTAGAGGAGTCATACCATTCTCATCTGAAATATCTAAGCTAGCCTTATTTTCCAATAAAATTTTAACTATATTTTTGTAGCCGTTATGTGCAGCAGCATGTAACAGTGTCCTTTTATATTTATCAGGAACATTAACAATATTTTTATCTTTTTTATCTTCTAACAAAGTATTTACAACTTTAATGTAGCCTGCTTTGACTGCTAAGAATAGAGCATTTTCACCATCCTTATTTTTAGCATCAATCTTTGCGCCTTTGTGCAGTAAAAATTTAACAACATTATTATAACCACGTTTGGCTGCGTAGTGTAGCGATGTACACCCCTTATTGTCAGGAACATTAATATGATCATGATCTTGTATAGCACCTTTTTTTACAAGAAATTCAATAATATTTAAATTACCAAAAAAAGCCGCAAAATGTAGAGGTATCATACCATTCTTATCATGAACATTAACTTGAGCTTTTTTGTCTACAATATATTCAGTAGCACTTAACAAACCGATAGCAGCAACATAATGTAGCAGTGTATTACCGTTGCTATTGGGAGAATTCAGATCAACACCCTTTTCTACTAGATATCGTACTATGTAGATATCACTGTATTGATTAATTATACAATAATGTAGAGGTATATGACCACTGTTGTCAGAAGCATTAACATTAGCACCATTCTCCACAAGAAACCTGATAACATTTAATTTATTCTCTTGAACTGCAAAATGTAGAGGTATATGACCACTGTTGTCAGAAGCATTAACATTAGCACCATTCTCCACAAGAAACCTGATAACATTTAATTTATTCTCTTGAACTGCAAAATGTAGAGGTATATGACCACTGTTGTCAGAAGCATTAACATTAGCACCATTCTCCACAAGAAACCTGATAACATTTAATTTATTCTCTTGAACTGCAAAATGTAGAGGTATATGACCACTGTTGTCAGAAGCATTAACATTAGCACCATTCTCCACAAGAAACCTGATAACATTTAATTTATTCTCTTGAACTGCAAAATGTAGAGGTATATGACCACTGTTGTCAGAAGCATTAACATTAGCACCATTCTCCACAAGAAACCTGATAACATTTAATTTATTCTCTTGAACTGCAAAATGTAGAGGTATATGACCACTGTTGTCAGAAGCATTAACATTAGCACCATTCTCCACAAGAAACCTGATAACATTTAATTTATTCTCTTGAACTGCAAAATGTAGAGGTATATGACCACTGTTGTCAGAAGCATTAACATTAGCACCATTCTCCACAAGAAACCTGATAACATTTAATTTATTCTCTTGAACTGCAAAATGTAGAGGTATATGACCACTGTTGTCAGAAGCATTAACATTAGCACCATTCTCCACAAGAAACCTGATAACATTTAATTTATTCTCTTGAACTGCAAAATGTAGAGGAGTTGTATTACAATTATCAAGCGTATTAATATCAGATCTTCCTATTATAATCAAAGATTTAACAATATCTAAGTTATCAGTAGCTAAATGCAGAGGGATCGTACCGTCATTTGATTTAATATCAACTTTTGCACCTTTTTTAAGTAAATGCTCTACAATCTTACTGTTTGCTGAGAAAGCAGCAAAGTGCAATGGTGTATGCCCATCCTTATTTTGAGCGTTAACACTGGCCCTACTATTTAATAGAACCTCAACAACCTGATCATGACCTTGTTTAGCTGCTAAATGCAGTGGTGTATCTTTATCTTCATTAATAGACTCAACATTAGCTCCTTTTTTTAATAAAGTCTCAACAATATCCTTGTTACCGCTGAATGCAGCAGTATATAGTGGTGTTTCTTTTTGATTATTTTCAGAATCTACAATTGCACCTTTTCCGAGTAAATATTCAACAACTTCAGCCTTATTATGTGTTGCTAAAGCAGCAAAATGTAATGGTGTCTCACCAATCTTATTTTTACAATTAACATTAGTGCCCTTTTTTTCTGCAAAAAATTTTATAACATCTATAGTACCATTGAATGCAGCAAGATGTAATGGTTTAGCACCATTACTCACTTCAGAGTTAATATCTGCACCATGGCTTAATAAAATTTCAATAGCTTCTTCATGACCATTTAGAGCTGCAAAATGTAATGGTGTGTAATCATTCTTATCCTTAGCATTAATGTCAGCTTTTCCATTTAATAAAATTTTAATAACAAGATGCTGACCATAGCATGCAGCTAAGTGTAATGGTGTTCTTTTATCCTTATTAACAGAATTAATATTAGCCCCGTTTTTTAATAAAATCTCAACAACATTCTTATGACCCTTAAGTGCAACAGTATGTAATGGCGTCCACATTTTACTATCTCTAGCATCAATTTCATCTCCTCTTTTGAGGCAATTTTCAAGCGCTTGCTTGTCATTTTGCTTTACAGCATCAAATAATTCTTTTTGAGAACTAAGCAGCTTTAAATTTTTATCATAATGACTAGCAACATCAGACTTAACGATAGGGCTATTACAATTTCCTTTATTGCTTAACATATTTTTTAGATAATCTATCCAGTAATCTGATTGTTGCAGTGTAATGATAGATTCTGCATGCTGTTGTAACTCAGATGGTAGTTCTTCTATGTGCAATTTATCTACTATGTTATCATTGACTTTATTAATTAGATATTCCTTCATTTTACTATCCTTAACAAGATTCCTTAGAGCAATTATCGATTCGCCTTCTTCAGTAAATATTAAGGCATTAGAAATAACCGCTATTAATGGATCAAATGGTAATGAATCAATTAGAGCATCTCCATGTGCTAAGTAATTTCGCAAGAAAACCCCCGTTAGAAATGGAAAATCTCCATCTAAAGATAGAAATCCTTTCATTAAACATCTTAAAGGAAGCTGATCTATATTTGAAGATACGTTTGAAGATATATCACTTAAATCAAGAAGAAGCATTTCTATCTCTGCCTGCAACTTTTTATCACGTTTATAGTACGATATCAATTTATGTTTTGCACCACAATTAATATTTTTCAATCTTTTTTTCAATAGACTCAACTTCTCACTAAAACAATCTTCAAGAATTTTAATTTTTTTTTCTTTAAAAATTTTCTTTAATAATTCTTGGCTATTAGAGTCTAATTGGAGTGATTCAGAGAGTTTGTTAAAAGATTTACAAATCTCATTTATAGTTGTTTCTTTTTCCGTAACGGCTTTGATAAAAGCACCATAACTATCATTTAATGATTCTACTGCAAGAATAGCTTTACTTAAAGAGCTATAGAACTTATTTAGTTCTTTTTTATTTGTAGATGTCGTATCTAACTTGTTAACTAATTGCCCATATTCTATTGCTGTTATCTTACTATTATTTTCAAAAAAATCAATTAATTTTTGTTTTGCCTTATAAGCCTGCTTTTTATCTTCTAGTTTTTTATTTAATTCCTTATACTTTGCATCTGTTAACATATCTTTAATATCATTAATAGTATCGTTCAATAGCGATTCAGGAGTATAATTTTCATGAAGTTGCTTTTGCCTATTAAAAGTATTTCTTAATAATTCTTCTTGATTAGATTCTAACTGAAGTGATTTGAGAAGCTTATTGAAGTCCTTTTTTCCTTTTAAGAAATTCCCGTAGTGATCTTGTGATTTTTTCATCAGATTTTTGCCCTTGTCACGAATTCCTTTGAAGTCGAAGTAATTAAATAGTTCTCTTTTTTTGTTTTCTGTTTCATCTAATGCCTCAACTAAAGAACTGTATTCTTGTTGTGTTAGCTTATTCTTATCTTCAAAATGATCAATTAATTTCAATTTTGTTGTATAAATTTGCTTTCGATTTTCTAGTGCTGATTTTAGCTTTCGATACTTTTCTTCGTTCCTTACTTCACTTTTAAATGTGCTCGATACATCATCAAGTTCACTTTCCACCCTATCTTCTTGAACGGAAGTATCAATTTCTAATGTGCCTAATTTTTCTTTAAACGCCTCAATTCCATTAGTTCTAATACTTTCTAAATAAGCAATGTAATCAATCTTAGAAGCTACTTCTAGAATTTCATTATATCTATGATGTTCTTTAAAATTATTAGAAATTTTTTGAATTAAATTCCTAATTTTCCAAAGATTTGCACTTGGATTTTTTGATCTAATCCTGTTTAAAATAACTTGATGTTGTATTTTAGTTTTTATATCGTAATAGTCCCTACCATTATCTATGCTCTTTTTGTTAAAATTGACTACATCACGGATAATTTTTAGACGTTTATTATGGTTAGTTCTTATATCTGTTTTTTTACTTTTTTCTGACGCAATAATGCTTTCAATCTCGGTAAATAACTCTTCATTGTTATCTTTTCCTTCCAAGTTTATAGTACAAAGAGGTTTAATAATTTGATTTTTACATTCTATTTTTGAATTAATAATTTGACGCATTTCTCTAACCAGATTCTCAATTATTTTTAATACGTCTGTGTCATAAGTCTTAGTATCTACTAATTCAGTTTTTTCTAAATCGACTTTGTTAATAAGTTCATCACTTAATTCTTTAACTTTCTTAGAGTTATCGTTACTAATAATATCTTCGCAGCACTTTTCAAATTTTCTCATTTTAACATCGTAAAAAACCTGAATAATAACATCATGAATTTTTCTGAGATCATCTTGAATCTTAGTAAAAAAGCCTTGTTCTTTTTCAATACTATTTCTTAAAAACAATCTATCAAGATTGTTGTTATGCGATAACAAGTCCCGCAGCGATTGTGCTATTTCTATTATAGTAGCCACTTCCATCTGATTTAAAGTTTCTTCTATGCTGTCAGATAAATGTGGTGATTGTGGACTATCCTTTAGATACTCACCAATTACCTGCAAAACCCTTTGAATAATCAACCGACCTGATTGTTCTTCTGGGTTCACTGATAACGCTAATTCTATATAATGAAGCATCTTATTTAAAGAATATGGATCTTTTAATAACTCATAGTCAGTATATAAAGATTCAAAACCAGAAATCTTTTCACGATTTCTTGGAATACCTCTAACAATATATTCTTTTATTTCATTCTTGATTTCATTTATGTTATTATCATTTAAATCATTTTGATTACTATAATGAAAAACGCTTTTAAGTTTATCAGCAAAGTTAATTAAATGATCTTGTAGAGTTTTCCTTTCTAACGTAGAAAGAAAAGCAAAACGAGATAAATAAAACTCTATTTCTTCCCATGGCAATTGGTTATAAGTTGACTTTAATTGTCGTTTTAATATTCGAATATTTTGTGCGATAAATCGTGCAATAAATGAAGTCTTTGATAGATCTAAATCTACTTCTTCCTTGAGTGATTCTGCAGTAAAGTCATATACAGCAATAAAGATCATGATTATTTGTTTACAAATAACATCAATTTTTTCAAAAGAAGTATCTTGAGCATTTTTATCATCTGTTATTGATAAATTATTTGTATTGATGATACTACGAAAGAAACGTTCTCTTATTAATCTATCTTCAACAAAAATTTGCATTATCTCAGATATTTCTACATTTCTTAATTTTAACTCTTCATAGTCTTTAGATAAAAGATTATCTAGTTCCGTTGAGCGTAAATCATGAAAAGAATTATCTGGACTTATCAGTATTTTAAGTAAATCAACATTATTTGATCTTATAGCATAATAGGATGCAGTGTGATCTTTTTCATCTACATCAGTTATTCTTATTTGTTTACGTCCAATAGCAGTAGATAAGTTATCTAGAAATTTTATTTGTTTTTTAAATAAGTAGTTCAGAACTTCAGGCCGATTGTGTTTACATGCTAAAATAATTAAATTAGTGCTTTTCATCGGGTTGTTTTCATTGTTGTAAAATGTTTCTAGCAGTACCTTCTTTTCTTCTATGCTGTTTACATAACTAATTAATTTATCTAACTTTTTAAGCTTATCGATATCACTTATCTGTACTGCCTCTCCAATTTTGATAAATATCTCAAGATAAAGTGTTTTCTTTCTTTCATCATTGAGTGCTTTATATCTTCTATTCAATCTCTCGGTCTGGTTAGTTATTGATAGAAATTCNATGTTGAGTTTGCTGTTGAGGTGCAGGTTGTTGGTGTAATTTTTCTTCTCTAGCACCTTCTACCTCTTCATACTGACCTTCATGCTGTTGATCGTGATAAGGATGCTGTTGGGTTTGCTGCTGAGTCAAAGATGATTGTAGTTGCTCTATTGGATTATTAATCTGAAGAGAAGGACCAGCTTGAGGAGAATCAGCTCTATTACTAATAGAATCAACAGGCTGACGGTTATCAGAAGGAGATTGCTGATTTTCTTGCCGAGCTGCTGAACTTCCTAATTGTCGAGCTGATGATTGCTTAGACGATAGTGATTGCTCCATTGGATTATTAACTAAAGATGATTGTTCAACAGAAGCTTGTAAGTTTGGCTGAATGTGTGATTTTAATATTTCCACAATATCTTGTCCGTCAAGATATTGAGCAACTTCTAGTTCTCGAGCTGATGACTGCTCAGTAGATTCCTGTAAATTCATTATACTACGTAAAGGCTTTGCAGATAAATTTCTTCTTTCTAAGTCCTTTAGAAATTCTACTTTTCCAGTATAGACAGCCATTAACGCATTATAAGATGCCCACCATCCACAATCGTTTCCATTCATTTGCTGACCAGTTAAGGGATTATTAAAATCAATTTCTTCTTTTGTGCAAAAAGGCATTAACCTTATCTGTATTTCACCAGTATCAATTCTTTCTGTAATTTCACCACCTTCTGTTAAAAACTTTTTTAACTCTTCAGGAAAAAATGTCTTCTGATTTAATGAATCGAAAAAGTGAATTTGATATTTATCATTGTTTATTTCTTCACCTGATAAGCTAACATATTTTTTAGGCAACAGCACCCAACTAATCCAATGAATGCCACCTTGTTGATTTACATCAGTGGAACTTTGAGCAGTTACCGTAATAGTGTTAGAAACAATAATAAATGGTTTATCCAATGACTCTTTATAGTCATAAAAATTATTCGGAATATCCTCTTTTCTACAAATATGCTTAGCTATGTCTTTTATGCCTTCTTCAGTATTAAAACCGAAGTTATTTGGGCCAATATAATAGGCAAGTTGATTATCATCATTTATATCATTTATTTTAATTGCCTTATTCACAAAATCGTTAATACTAGAACCATATGCCCATTCTCTAGAATTACCTGAATCATCACTATCGAAATTTACTTGCTTTAATCTATTGTAAACATCAGTTGCAGTGAAAGAATCTTGATTAGATTGAACCTGTACTTGTAACTGCTGTACTGCCATCCTCGATTTTGGGCACAGGGTCTTCTCCTTAGACAATATTGGCACCCGACCCGATAGTTCTTCTTCTTCTTAATGTGGGTCCTGGATTTCAGGCTCGGAGTGAGTCTAAGTACCAAAATTATCCGTCCTGCCGTATTAGACCTTGGCCACAGATCTCAGCAATAATGATAAGTTTATCCCCGAACCAATCTCGAAATCCTCCAACAATCTGGGAACAATGAGATCTCCCGGGGAAACAATCTCGGTAATAATGTACTATATAGTAACATCTTATATAGCATAAATTAACATTAATCTTACTTATTATCATTACTGTTGTATTTTATATCTTACTTTGAAAGTTATAGGGATATATTTAATTCTTTCATTTCTATTCATATGAATTTTTTAATAGTACTCAGAATCTTATAATTCAAATTATTAAAAACATACTCCCTTGACAAGGATTATTGGATACCCAGTCTCATTAGATTCCTAATCAATTTAGTATTTTCTTCCTTTATGAGTGGACATGCCCAAAATATGTGATTAACATCCTGTATTTCGAATCCACAAGAACAAGACGGAGTCTCCACCAAGCCCCATTTATGCTTATT
>QKQZ01007780.1:0-14925 GCA_003595255.1 Solenopsis fugax | reverse complement strand
GTGTGTGTGTATTCTTGATGTTATTTAAAAGATTGTTAAGCTCCAAGATATTAAATTAAACATATTGATTAAACACATTGATCTGAGTATGTTTTCATAACATCATTTAATTATATTTGTAACTTCGTAATTAAATACATACGCAATATCAAAGCATTTATACTTTTCACACATAAATTATTTTCGTTATTTTATAATAGTTTTTACATTAGGAGTATCGATTTTAAGTATTTAGCCGAAGCAATATTACGCTGGCAGACTTTTTTCATATTCTATTCATCATATTCTTCATATTTTATTCTAGATCAGAATTTCCTAAACTTGTAGATTGCGACCCGTTTTTCTGAAACTGTATACGATTAAATCTAATTTTAGGGAACAGCGCAGAGAGGAAGTAAATTGATTAGTACTTTACCGACTACCACTTTACTGCTTTCTATTCTTTTTTAATTTTTTATCGACTATAATTTTGTAAGTCTATTTCTCAAAATATGAGTTATGGAGGTGTGTGAAGAATACACTTTTTATTTCTATTGATATTTTAATTTCTACTCTCGCTGAAAAATTTTTCGTGGCCCATCAAAAATTGGATTGTGACATACTAATGGATCGCGATTCTTACTTTGGGAATTCCTGTCCTAGATATTTATAATTTTTAAATATTTATTTACTTTTACTCGATACAAGGCAAAGAAATTAAGTTTATTACGCAATCGAGCGAAATGCATTTGTTAGATAAGTATGCATAGAAAAATAGATATGTTCTCTTTTAAAACTATTTACATATTCTTACGAAGGAAATAGTAATAATGTAATACGATACTTCAGAAATTCTTGAAAATTACACCTAAATATTTATTTACACAGATAATAACTATGATAATGAAATAATGAAATACGAAAAATTTGCAAAAAATTTCTAAATAGGAATTTAATGTATGTTAATTGTTACTTTCAAATTACATAAGATACAGTACATGCTATTTTTATTTTTATTTTGTTATGAAAATATGATTTCTGAATATATCGCACCAGTATTGCGCGTGCATATTAGGACTTCTGATTAGTCGGCCTAAAACTCCGCGTTGACAGGGGCGACGTAGTATCGCGGAAAAAATTAGAATAGGGCGTGAAACATTGACGATTAAATTTTGTCTTGCATGTTATTTCGTTATTATGTGTTTCATTGTGAAAATGTGACTTGTCTCATATTTACCAAATTCGTAAAAATGAGCTGCAAGTAAAGTTATCTTTAAATTTTATATGTAAAAGCAGATTTTTCAACAGTTATTCGTGTGTTTTCCTGCCTGAATAGACTTTACTTTACATGCTTTTTATAAGTATTTTCTACTATAAGTATTAACTGTTAGGCGAAAAAAAAAGTCAAGGATCATTTTTATAAGTGTTTTAAAGTGATCTCATTATTTTGTTTCATTTAAATTCTCTTTATTTACAAATGGCACACACGAAACTTCAACCTAACCGTGTGTTTTCCTGTCTGAACAGGCTTCACTTCTCGTGCTTTTTACGACTATTTATTGACTGTCAAGATTGGAAAGAATAGTTGATGCTCATTTTTACAAGTGTTTTAAAGCAATCTCATTTTGTTTTATCCAAATTCTCTTTATTTACGAATGACGTGCAAGAAATTTACGTGTGATTTCTCACTTATGACGTCACGATTTCAATATGGCTGCGACGACTAGTTAAAAGCCTTAAAATTTGATGTTTTTTGGATTGAAATTAAATTTTTCATATTACCTTTTAATCAAATTTTTTTAAGAAAGTTAATTAACAATAATAGAACTATAAATATGTTGGGCATGAATTGATTAATTTATTTATTAATTAAAATAATTGACTAAAAGTTTAAAATATACATAATCATGAATAATGTAATTGTCAAACAATTTTGTAAAATTAATCGGTTATTTAAAATAATTTTGCTTAACTAAAATAATCGATTAAAAATAAAAATATATGAACTTAATCGCGATTGATTGAATCATTTACTGAAATAAATTAAACATCGTTAATTAAGATTACCTTTTAATCAAATTTTTTTAAGAAAGTTAATTAACAATAATAGAACTATAAATATGTTGGGCATGAATTGATTAATTTATTTATTAATTAAAATAATTGACTAAAAGTTTAAAATATACATAATCATGAATAATGTAATTGTCAAACAATTTTGTAAAATTAATCGGTTATTTAAAATAATTTTGCTTAACTAAAATAATCGATTAAAAATAAAAATATATGAACTTAATCGCGATTGATTGAATCATTTACTGAAATAAATTAAACATCGTTAATTAAGATTACCTTTTAATCAAATTTTTTTAAGAAAGTTAATTAACAATAATAGAACTATAAATATGTTGGGCATGAATTGATTAATTTATTTATTAATTAAAATAATTGACTAAAAGTTTAAAATATACATAATCATGAATAATGTAATTGTCAAACAATTTTGTAAAATTAATCGGTTATTTAAAATAATTTTGCTTAACTAAAATAATCGATTAAAAATAAAAATATATGAACTTAATCGCGATTGATTGAATCATTTACTGAAATAAATTAAACATCGTTAATTAAGAAAATAATAATTAATCATTTCAAAAATTATATTTATAATTTTTACGAGCAATTCCAAACTTAAAGAATGTGTTTGTCATATCAAAAAAATATTCAAATCGATATGAGTTGATAAATTATTTTTTATTATTTACTATACCAATTAATGCTATGAATCAGTAACTAAACTAACGATTAATAATTAACAATTGATTTTTTAATCAGTAGTAGTTAATTATTTTCAGTCATTGGATTGAATTAATCACAGTTACATACAGCAATTAATTTTAATTTATTTTATTGGGTAAACATTTAATGTTTAAGATTTATTTTAAGACATCTAAAAAATTTTAATTGCTTTATTATAAACAAGAACTGAAGTTTTAGATCATTATTAATAAATTGATCAAAATTTGCCCAATACTGTAATAGAATATATGTAGTAACATTTAGCGTGTATTTTATAAATTTAAATAAATATACAAATTTTAATGAAAATAATTATATCTCGTTAAATAGTTAACAGAGAAGTAAATGTCGAAAAAGTTTGTTGAATGTTTCTTTCTTAGAAATAATAATTTCGCAGAACCATTCACGTTATAAATTAACTCTATTTACAATAGAAAAAATAGCTTTCTGTAAGTAGAATTAATAATAGTTACATATTAGAAATATTAGACATAACGTCATTCTATTCGCTTCTAAGTATTATTCTTCAGAATTTCTCAAAAAGTATTTGTAAAATACTCTTTATATAAGTATTTTAACCATAAAAGTATTTTTATTTGGAATTTTAATGTATTTCCGAATATATTAAGTATCTGAGAACTATTTCAATTTGAAATTTACACATTTTTCCTTCCTCATGTTTTCAGAAGTTTAGCTATGGATTTAATGTCTAACGAATATTATCTAAATAGTTTTTTCTCCAAACCATAAACTCATTTAAACCATAAATTCCGTTGCAATTTTCCGTCAATCATCGGACGGTGGCCCGTAAAAGATTAATTCAGGGATCTGTCCTCCTTGAACACCAGTACCATTAGTGCTCTCCGAACTACACTGAAATTGAAAGTTTACACTGCCAACTGTCGCTTCCGACATGCCTTCTTGACCGAAAAAGCTCAGTTCCCCACCGTCCAATATTGCACTCGCCGTGTACGAACATTCCGGCTCGATTTGTATCGGATTCTCAAAGTATACATGAAACGTGTTACTCGAACCATCGGAGAAGAATTTCGTGTTGTTTTCCGCTAGAACATTCCCGAGCCTCTTAAGTTCTATTTTGACATTATAGTCCGCAGCACCAGACGAGCTTCCGTATAGTCCAAAACCCACTACAAATATTCTTTTATCAACACTGAATTGAATCGAGTCGCAACGACCTCTGTATCGCCATTGATTTGATCTGTATGCACATGATTGAAATCTATGGCAAACCTGCAAATAACAATTTTTTTTAATTACCTAAAATTATAGTTAGTTATATCTAATATTATGTTTACTGCTAATGATATTAGCTCTCTCTTTTATTACACCGAGAATAAAGTCAATCTGATAAATTTTTCAATTTGATTAAAGGAGAATGTTATAATACGAAAAAGTCTGTTTTTGCTGTGCTCGGAAAAAGTAAAATGGACATTATTTCTTATAATTCTTAAAGCGAGAAATCTGGTATTCATTAAAATTATTATACGTCACATGACGGGAACACAGAAAATTGCGTTTAAATCGTAAAAACGCGTGGCGTCACTCTTCTTTTTTCAGTTCAAGAATTTATATATTTAGTTTGAATATATAAAATACTTGAACTTCAGTTTAAGTACTTGTATATTTAATTTGATTAAATACTTAAATATTTAACTTAAAAATATTTGAACTTTAATTTAAATATTTATTATTTAATTTAAGTACATAAGTACTTAAACTAAAGATATTTAATCAAGTTGAAAAGTTTAGTAAACTTTTTTCTTAAAAAAAAATATATATTATATATACAACATATATGTACTGTACACACGCACGCACGCACGCAACACACACACACACACACACACGCACGCACACACACACACACACACACACACACACACACACACACATTAGCCTGTTTGATATTATAGTTATTAGAAATAAATACCACAGACATTTATTTGAAATTTCTCCACAAATGCTGTTAATAAAAATAGCAATTTAAAAATGTCAAAGGTGAGGTTATAACTTTTCATATTTAACATAATTTTCACTTACTTGAGTCTTCAGACCTTGACGTGGCTTAGTAGGGAAACAAAGTTGCGGTTTGTTACTGGCTGTAAAGTGCAAAAACAAATCAATTGTTTCCTGATGTGTTAGGATACCCGTCTGCGCTGCACTGTTTGCGAACTCTTCGAGATTCATAGCCGGAAGTCTAATTAAATACAAGGCGGATCCTAAAAATGAAAAAATATATACACATACAGACAGATGTAGAGTGCATTTATTTTGCAATAAAAATATTGGCACTTATTTTACCTAACAATTGCCTTTGATTGGTGGGAATAGGTTCGAGATCTTGCCGAATGCATTCTGCGGAGGCCCATCGTAATGCGGCATCCCATATGTGGATCTCTTTGCAGTTTAACGTTTCTCGAGATAAGACAGATTCGAGTGTGTGAATATCAATGTCCACAAAACCGTCAGATCTTAGTGCCATTTCTGCCTGTTATACAATAGATTTTACTTAATATTAAAGTTCAATCTCATACATCACTGTTACTAAATTGTTTCGATAATGTAGAGAAGAGGGTATTATGGCTATTGTGGACAATATGGCTAACCGTATTAAGTGACGAATTCTAACGATTGCTTATAGAATTACTCGTTTAGTAGCTCATCGTTTTTTAGTGATGCTAATATGCCAAGACACAATAGCTGACAATTGTTATAAGGCATTTTTGAGCACTTTTTAAGACATTTTAGCACTTAATTACTTCCTCATTGTTTTTAAACTTGAGCGTATTATCATACGAATGTATGTACATATGATTTTTTGTTATTTAACTTTTTATTCGGTTATACACATTTCGAGTTACGCAAGTAAAATTAAACAATAACATAGGATTTTGTTAATATGATTTTTTTAAGCAAAATTTCAATCAAAATATTTCTTCCATAAATCGATTATTTCTCTAGAGGGTGATGTTCAGAAACATTAGAGATATTATTTTGTGCTTATTATTTAAAATGTTAAATAGGGATAAAATATTTCTAATGCTATCTCTAAAGTTTCTGAACGCAGGAAAATTTTAAACGATGAAAAATTAAAAATATATAATTTTGTAATAAAATACTGTGTATTTTTTAAACTAAATTTTTTATAATTATTTTTGGGCTAGCCATATTATCATCACTTTTTCTTCCACCGATTATGCAGTGCCTTACATTTTTATGACTTACGTCGTAAGTAATAAATATTTCATTACTTTGAATCTAGAGTCTGTTAAACAACACCTGACGAACATAATCGTCCTAATTTCAATATAAAATATTGATTATAAACCAAATTATTCAATAAAATGAAAATGGATGCCATATTACCCTCTTCTTCTCTACATACATATGATTTAAAATATCTTCTAGGAAAACACACATACACACATATATGTGTATAATTAAAAACTATATTATAAATGTTAAAAGACGTAGTTATACATAGTATACAATTGCATACTATTTATAGAATTGTATCATGTGGAATGTTATACATTTTTTTAATATATATATTAAATATATAATGTGTATATTTATGTATATAAAATATATACTTCAAGAACGTTAATTTAAATAATATATTTTTCAATTATATATTTTTAATTTTTAAATATATTTTTAAATTTTGTATGTCGTGTGTTGTGTGTGTGTGTGTGTCTGTGTGTGTATATACAAATAGATCAAGTTGTTTAATACTTTTATACAAAATTCGAATAGAAATAAACAAATTTGATAACTAAAATTTTTTTTTACTAATATCGGAAAAAAGGCAAAACATTGCATTTTTATTCTAATTCGTTCATATTAATACTTGTAAAGCTAAACAGTATTGATAGCGAAGAAAAATTATGAAGTTGTTAAAATTGCATAAAATCTTTATGAAAATAACTACAATTTTTTATGGAAATTATTTACAAAAATTAATTGTATTAAAATAAAGAAAAATATATATTTTATAATATCAGTATACACACGCACGCACGCACACATCACATACATACATATACATATTGTTTGAAGGGAATTGTGTTGCTGCAAAATCGGTCATAAAATATATATCCATTTTTCATTGAAAAACGACCAATTTTATTGAAATTGTTTCACCTTATTTAATTATTACACTTAATACAAAGTTTTGTATGAAATTATTCTTGATAAGAAAGTATTAATAAATAACACATATTCAAAGATATTTGCAGATTTTTTCCTATATCAAAGCAAACCTTAATTAATGTTGAAATATGCTGCATACAATTATATAAGCGTGTAAGTTTATGATATTTATATTATAAAACATCATAAATAAAAGAAATCCAGTTAAAATCTATTCTCATAGTCAACAATCGATTGTTGAATAATAATGTAACATTTTAAATGCTTGTACATCTATAAATATATACTTTTTAAAATTCTACCGTCTATTTTTATTCGAAAAAATTTGAAACATACAGAGGTTGTTTTATAAGTTGTATACTTTCTCTAAAATATTCAGTTAAACATAAATATTAAAATTCAAAGTTTATCATTGTACGAGGCACTGCATTATTTGCGGATCATCTTATATATAAATGTATCGCAGATAATTAACATTAACATAGATATTTTTTGAACACAAAGATTATTTATGACAAATAACATTATTATAATACAAATCTGTAAAAGGAATAAAAATAAATAATATTTTTTTCATAAGTTTAAGAAGATTTAATACAATTTTATATAAAGATCTATGTATTTTTATTCGATTTTTATTTAGCCGATACTTGATTAATATTTACTGTTGTAGAGACCTCATTATGGCTGATTTTACTCCGCTCGTATTCATCTATTAAATTATCCTGATACATGATATTTTGCGTGACTTCGATCTGATCTAACTTATTGTCCGGAAAATAAGGTTCACTTCGCGTTCGGAAAAGTGAGAGGGACGAGTGCTCATCCGCATTTGCACAACAGTCGTTTTCCGAGAGGCTCAAGCAGTGCGGCACTATCGCTAATCTGCCTTGGAAACTTTCGCAATTGTCATCATTCAATCCGCAGTTGCTTTTACACGCACGTTGATATCGTAAATTGTCGAATTTATCATTATAAACACAGGAATGTAAGCTCGAGACATGATTGACCGAGTCACTGGAGGGACTTGAGTCATCTTCGAGCGTTTTGTCCAAGTTCTTGTCACTCAAAGTGATAGTTCTTAGCGTCCGTTGCATTTGACTTACTTGTGCATCAATCACCTCCCAGCAACGTTGCATGAGATTGGGTTCTTCAAATAGGCGTGATTGACTTAGGAGTAAACATGCGTTTTTCGCTGTAAGACTCGTCTCCAGATAATTGACGCACGCCCGTGCTAAGTGCGGAACTATGTATTTCTTCGCGACGTATAACGTCGCCAGAACTGTATCTGCTTCTAGCTGCACTTCGTCGCAATACATATACCTAAAAAACATTTTACCATTATATTAAAACTAATTATTATTGCGAATAAATAATGAATACTATTATACTATAATTTTCATCATTGTTATGTTTTCTTTTCCAATAAAAGTTTACTTTCTTTGATTTAATTAACCCTTTCACAGTGTAAGTAGCATATGTGCACAGAAAAAGCCACCAGTATGTATATAGCATATAGAGACATTTAAATGAAACTGATATACCCTTTTGCGATTTGTATGAAACTTGGTATTCTATAGTTTTTGAGATTGCTGAATTTGAATATGCTATTTCAGAATTTTTAATGGTGGATACAATATGGCAGATCGAAATTTGGAAAAATAATTGCATTTTTATAAAAATAAATACTCCAAAGTTGTTGAATTACTGAATCAAAATATATCAGAATTTTGTTATTTTAAATGGCAGATCATAATAATTTATTTAAATTATATCAAAAATATATCATTATAGAGCAATTGTTTATAAATCTCACTTTTCGTTGAACCCGAAATCACGAAATGAGGACGTGATGACTGCATGTATTTATTTTATTTTAAAAATTTTATTTTATTTTTTGGATAACAGTAGAAGGCGGATTTGAATAACACGTGGATGATTATATAGGCTCGCGCCTTGCGACGCGTACATGTCAGCTATTGTTGTACTATGCTGTTCGACTGTATCGCGTGCGCTGATTCATTTAACTATTTTTGTCCATTATTCGCAATTTTATGTGGTTCTTTGCAAAATAATTTCGATTTTTATTATCAGCTCGAGCTATTTCTTACATTTTTGGCTTGTTATAGCTTGTATTAAGTATTCTACATATTATATTGTAAGCGTTATAATGAATATTGCCAAATGCATCGGTGATTGAACTAACTAGGACGCACGCACGAAATATAGACAAATCTAGGTTTAAATTCTGGCCGAGACAACAAATTCTTTACAGTTTTCGGGATAGGGGGGGATATCGTAAATTGAGTTATCAGGGGATTCAGAAGAGTGTAACATCACAAAATTAAATTGCTAGTCAATTTAATAACTTTAATGCATACAAATATAGAAATATTTGTATGCATTAAAGTTATTAAATTGACTAGTAATTTAATTTTGTGATGTTACATTTTTAGTTTAACTTATTAGCTGCATTTTAAAATTCCCCAAAATGGAGCGCGCAGTTTGGGGAATTTGTAGTTTGCAAATTTATCTTTAGGAAATTATTGAGCATTTTGCTTTTGACCGATATAACCTTTTTCTCAATTTAAATTTGAATTTTGAAATTTTGATATATTTGAGTTAAAAACGACCTTATACTAAAATTACAAAAAGAAATCTAAGAAACTTTTTTCACACAGTTGGCATGAAGATCATTTTCGCCACACTGCGAAATGGTTAATGTAAGAGATAAGTCATTAACGTTTCTAAGATTTAAGGATGTTACAGACTTCTTCGACTTTTATTATTAGTAATATTGAATATGAATCAATAATATTGAATGTAATATTGAATGTCTGACAATAAAATTGCTAGATAAAGCTATTATTAGTAATAAAAAATCGCACGTGTCTCAGATATTAAAATATTATATTTGAATTGATCCTCTGAAAGGTAATACAAGTAAAAATATATATTTGGTGAATTAAAAAAATCATCTAGTTTAACTAATGTAGTTATTAAGGAAATTGTGTATTTATTTCCTCTGATTTGTTTCCCTCTTCTGAATCCCCTGATAACTCAATTTCGGTAAAAATTGACTTATGTTGTTTTTCAAATAATCCCATTTTATCAAATGATTTAGTTTTATCTTTAAAGGTAGTTTCTCATGAATATACATCTTTGATACAAAGCTTCAAAACTTTTAAAATCTGTAGTTGAGTAGTTATTGTTCATAGAACTCATAATATTTCTCTGAATATCCTAAAGTCTTGAGAGTTTACCAAATTTATTTTAATTCAAAGGGATTTATCGATGATTTTTTGACTCAACTTTTTAGTCTTTTTACTAAAATGATATAAGAAAACTCGAACAAATTTTGAGAATGAGTTTACAATTAATATATAGATGTTTCTGAATTTTTTCAAATTTTTTGATTATGTAGTTTTCTTTAATCAACTTTCTAAAATAATATCGATTGAATCATATGGAAAGGAAAGTTTTAATTAATTTAATTGCAAACAAAATATAATTTTGAAAAACTATGTTTATGAAAATAGAGTTTAAAGAACATTTAGAAACTAAAAAATAAATTTAAACAAAAAAGAATTGGTGAACAGAAATCTCATCCGAAGAAATACGACTTAAATGTCTGTGATTACTGAGAATCGCTTGAAATTCAATCATGATTTTGATTAGAACAATGTTTTAGTACTTGATGAAGAATTAAATAATACTAAATACGTTTCATCTCGGAGATGATCTTTATAAATAAACAAAAATGAGGATTGAATCTTCAAAGCGGTATGGAATTGTTTGACCCTATCTATACCGAACTAATAAATAACATAGATAATGAGTTCCTTATTGGTTGGAGACAGCGAGTTGTGTGGAGAGGAAAGAATACTAAACTTGATGGACTCTTTCTACATCTCTTGTCATTATGTCTTTACATCGCCATAGTCCGTTTCTTTATTCGGTCGGCCTTTCTTCCGTTCGTTGTAAGTTTCTTTTATGTTTGAATTTTTTAATTATTGATTATAGTACTTTGACGCTCCATCTTTAGACTATTATTGACTATAAACAATTCCATTTATTCGACATTCTTGAGCTTGCGTGATGCAGGAGAAGGCATAAATTCCATTTACTTTTGCGAATGTAGTCTATAATTTCTACGGTTCACTGAAGAAGATCCAATAAGAGGATCGAAACGTATGCGTTTTGAATTATTTGGAATAATATATTTCATTGTAAATTACGCACTAATAAAAGCGGCGGTTCAGTAAAAGGCTTAATATTTGTAATGATTTTGATTGATTCATAGAACCATACATACATTTAAAAAAAGGTTTTATCGCATCATTTTTATGTAAAAGTATAAAATATTCATGTATTATATAATTCTTTCTAAATGTAATGTTACACTAATGAAAATATAGCAATGTCGCTGTTGTTATTACATTTAAATCATTATAAACAATTTTTTATCCACATTAATATTCCTTATCAAATTTTTTCTATATCGGTATTATAAAAAATATATTTTACAAATTGTCGTTTTTATTGCTTAAATTTTGTTCATTGTTACTTTGAAAATATCAATGGCAAAAATTTCTTTGTTAAGAGATAATGTTAAAATATATAAATGTAAAAAATCACCTTCACTTTTTTAAGCTGAAGAACCTCTTTAAAAACAGTTTTGAAATTTTATATTAAAGATGTATGAAGTGTATTTTTTGGTGTCACGGGCATTTTTTGGTATATTACCTTGAAAGGTATAAAATATAACATTTTGTTATCTGAAATGTCTATTTTTTTTTTATTACCGCAGTCCGGAAAATTTATTGTTAGAAGAAATATCTTAAAAATATTGGCTTCTTGCGCTTACCTTAACAATGTGAGAAAGGCTGCTGGTTCAACGTCGGGCACTTCTATGTCTCTTTTATTTTCTGGTAACCCTCCGTAGAACATAGCATAAAATACAGAACTGCCAGTAGCGAGAACATATTTATGCGCCGGTATTGTTTGAGTGTGACCTGTGATATTAATATAAACTGTAATGTCTCTTTGAATAAGAAAGTACTAGTTAAAAAAAAGAATAAGACAATTTAAATGAGTACCTGGACTGCCAACGATAAATATAATATCAGCCATGAGATGATTATTAAACATGGCCGCATTTCGTTCTCGAACTGTAGGTTTTGTCGCTTGCCAGTTGGGATCTTGGGTACAATCTCCGGGTGATGATAAATTTAACTGGGTCACGGGTGACGATAGGGAAGACAAGGGTGATGCGGGAGCACTTAATGGTTGACTCACTGTGGTTCCTTCACGTTGTAATATGATAGACGAGGAGAGAGGACTCACTGACGGTGGTGAATCTGATGTGTTACTCGGAGATTCCGCTAAAATTAAATGAAAACTTTATTAAAATTTAGAAACGTCATCAAGAAAACTTTGATATTACTTGTACATACCACTAACAAGACAGATATAATGCAACTAGAAGTGCAACATTCATGATATATTCTAACAAAAAAAGTTTTTTGCATCTGTTAATCTTCGAACTGTTATAACTTCACGAAAAAAAATCGTATAACCATCTTTTAGCAATCATTTTGAAGGGCGAAATCTCTAATTTCATCTTTCAAGTTGATTTTTCTCGGAGATGCTTTTACATTAGACAACAAGGCGAGAAAGAAGTTTAAACTTGTAACATTTTTCGTCGAAGAGTATAGGATAATTAGAATTCAATTACTGACTGTTCCAAATACTAAAAATTTGATCTTAAATGGTTGAAATGTATAAATCATTTTAAAAGTAATTAGATTTATTCTCTTAAGCTGAAGATAATACAATTTTGAAACGTTCAGAGATTTACTTGCCTCCTCTTGAATCAGATTTTTCCTTTTCTTTATTGTAATACTTGTTTGATTAAATAAAATTATATAGGCAATAGTATTTATATTATAAAAGAGATATGTCGCGGTAATTTTTTCAGCAAGCTATATTTAACATAGCTTACATTGATTTTTATTTTTTATACAATCTCATTTTTTATTTTTATTACGTTTTCATTAATATTTAATATGGTATTTGTATAAACAACGATCATGATGTACGCCAATTTGCTCTGCTCAGGACAAGTTTGCTACAATACATGTTCGTATTTTACTTATTACAAAGAAATTATCATACACAGTATTGTTTCTGATGTAAAAATGTAAAAGAGAAATTCTTTCTATCATATCAGTACAGTTTAATTATAATAATTAATTGTTTAAAATGTTGAATGGTGAAATTGTGAACATTGCGTCAACGAGCCTCGGTCTTCTTTATTGGAGCTGTTTATCCCATTTGCAATAAAATAAAAACTTCATTAAAATTTAGAAACGTCATCAAGAAAATTAACAAAATAAGTGAGTGGAAAAGACAATAAAATGAGTCAAAATTTGATGTGAGTTTAATAAAATTATTTATTTATTGGAATCTAATATATAATCTCCTGGACGACCTTTACACTTTACAAAGTCTTCTTTGGTCGATGTATAAACATAAATTACATCCTTTAATGATAAATTAGAAAAAAAACACGTAACATACATTGTCATCATTAAATTAAAATTAAAGAAAGCCAAAATAAAGAAAAACATTGTGACGTGGATAATATAAAAAAAAATTATAAAAATTGTTTAAAAAATGTAACAAGATAATTAGATAATTAGTTTTTTCCACTCACTTATTTTGTTAATTTTCTCGATGACGTTTCTAAATTAATTTTAACAAAGTTTTTATTTCAATTACTGACTGTGTTCCAAATACTAAAAATTCTATCTTAAATGGTTGTTGAAAAGTATAAATCATTTTATAAGTAATTAGATTTATCTTCTCAAGCTGAAGATAATACAACATTTTGAAACATTCAGAAATGATTCATCGTTCCCTAGATGCGAATTAATCGAGTCAAATGTGGTCAAAATACTAGGATTAATTAATTTGGAAGAAACAGCGGTTTCACTCCATGTATTCAGATCTTTAATAATATATAAATGTTAAATAATGACCGATAAGAAATGTGAATTTTATTTAAATTCTTCTAAAAATAAACAGATTCCCAATAAGCAAATTGGCAATGAATTCTATCGGAAATGTTAACAAATTGGCATTAACTGTGTCTCTGTCAGACTTGTTTTATTGACGAAGGTTGCTGATATAACCTAACAATAGGTTATTATCAGCAAAAACCGAGTAAATATTAAAGTATAATTCAAGCTCTATTTATGCAAACGCAAAATTAAGTGTAAACAGGTCAATCAAGAGCAATAAAATTTAGTTGTCAAAGATAAGAAATATAATTGTCACCTAGTGTACAGTAAACATAAGAAATATAAATGTCACTCAGTGTACAATAAACATATGGACGTTTCGAGCTTACTTGCCCCTTCTTAAATAATAACAAAGTTACACCCTCATAGGCTCATAAACGGAAAGGACTACAAACTGACAATATTTTTACATCTAATGCAAAAGCGCAAACGCAAACGTAAATATCACGGAGTTGCATTATATCTTCATAAGTACATAAACGTAAACATAAGCTGTCACTATTTTAAATCGAAAGAAAAAACGCAAACACGAACGCTAATATAACAAAGCTGCCCTCCAGTTGTTAACATATTCGATATCGCATCTTCCTCTTTGGCAGTGTGTGGAGATGCCATGGTATTATTGGTCAGAAATCAATTAATTGGTAGGTAGCAACTTCGTAAAGTGAAAAATGTAATCCTAATGCAAACAAACTGTTGTCAAAACTAACGGATAGTAAGGATTAAAATATCTGGTCAGATTGATTTAAAAACTTACGTGAAATACATTATGTAAATGATATAGTATCAAATTCATCGTCAGATTATTCGGCCGAATGAACACATTAAAAGACAACTTATCTCCAACGAGAGATGCAACGGAATGAGATTTGAGTATGTATTTCGTTGA
>QKQZ01007779.1:0-19857 GCA_003595255.1 Solenopsis fugax | reverse complement strand
TATTTTATATATAATTAGACATAAGTATACTTATTTTATACATAATTATACATAATTATACATAAAGCATTTTTTCCCGGGTAGTAACAAGTATCTTTATATTTTCATTAATGACCTTAGTAAAAATTTTTTTCATAATTTTCCATATAATTTCTCATATCAACGATTTATCAGTAATATGAAATTATGAAAAAAATTCTTTAAATTTTCTACTATTTTCTCACATTTTTTTCTCTAAAACATGAAATGTGAAATCCTATAACTTAGAATGATCCTATAAGAAATCCTATATTTCAGAATGACTAAGAAATTATAAAAATTTGTCAGATTTTCTCATATTTTTTCCCAAAAACATGAAAGAAGACTCATAATTTCTCAGTAGGATCACATGAGAAATATAAAAACTTCAAATTTTTTCCCAATAACGAGAAACAAAAAATCTCATAATTTCGCAGAACAGTGCATAAAAAATTATAAAAAATTTTTAGATTTTATATTTTTTCCCGAAAACATGAAATAAGAAGACTCACTCCTGGTGAAAAATTTTCTCATAATTTTTCATAAAATTTCTTATAATTTGTCAAAAAATATCTCATTTCTAATTATTTAGTTTCTCAAATAAAATGCCATATTTACTTATAGAATAATCACATTTTCTCATAAATATTCATAAATACTCGTACAATGAAAAAATGATTTTTTTAACAGTTTTTCTCTTCATTTGTTAGATTTTTTCTATTTATATGTCGTGTTTTTCATATTTTATTTTACATCCCTGGTGAAAATTTTTCTTAGAATTTTTCAGAATATCTGTATAATTTTATAACTTTCACAGATTTTGTACACGAATTGGAATATTTTTCAGAAACACTCAGAAAGTCTACATTTTCTCAGAATTTTTTATATATGTTAATTATGAAATATCCTAAGACTTCTAAGATTTTTTGTTCTATAATTTCTGAAATGTTATAAAATCTAAAAAAAATTGAAAGTATTTTTTAGAAATTATGGGATAAAAAATCTCAAAATATTTCAGAATTTACATGTATGAAAATTTCTGAGAAAAGATATAGACTTTTTGAATATTTCTGAGTATTTTTGAAAAATGTTTCAATTCGTATACAAAAAATATGACAAAAATTGTCACCAGGGATGAGTATAGTTTTTCAAAATTCATATATTTTATTTACAATTAATTTACTTAAATAAAAATGTCCTTCCCATAAGATTTAATGCTATTTTAAAAAGTTATATTTTGTGTTTAAAAAAAACTTCGGAAGAAAATACTTGTATAATATTAATTGTAAACTTATTATCTCAAAGCTCAAGTTCTTATATTATGTGAAAAGACTGAAGAATCTCTTTAAAATGAGATATTAATATTGAATGTTTCTGTTTCTTTTTAGTTCACTATTATAACTATCTTAAAAATGGATGGGACATCAATCAGTATCCTCGGACAAGATTTTGCTCTGAGTATGGATTTCAATCTTGGCCATCAATAAACACGATAGCGACTGCTATCGAAAATGTGAATGATCTTCATGTTGACAGCGACTTCGTGAAACACAGACAACATCTGCCACTCGGCAATGTATACATGCGGCTGCTGATCTCGCATAACTTTGCTATACCACAAAGTAATAACAGCATTCGAGATTTCAGAAATTATATATATCTCAGTCAGATCAATCAAGCTGTCTCTATAAAGATAGAAACGGAAGCATACAGGCAAGCCAAGTCTGAGGTGAATTCTGTCGGTGAAGGTATGACAATGGGAGCTCTCTACTGGCAGCTGAACGATGTTTGGCAAGCTCCATCATGGTCTTCCATAGGTAAATATCGAAAAATATTGATATTTGGAAACTAAAAAGGTCTTCGCCATGCAAATCTAGATATAGAAGATTTTTCCAAAGCTGCCCTGGTAAAAAAATTCTCATTTATGTCTAATATCTCTATCTTTATGTATAATATCTTATATTTTTAAGGATTTTTCATATTTTAAATTTATATAAAGATTTCTGAAAGATATACTGAAAAGATATACTGAACATCTTTAAATTTTATAAATTTTCTTCGCAAATTATAGAATAAAAAATCTTAAAATATTTCAGAATTGTAAGTACAATAAAGAATTCTAGAAAAGATACAGACTTCTTCAGAACTTCTGAAAAGTATTCCAATTCGTATGAAGAATTTATATCTTGGAAGTTTTCTAAAGTTATTATAAAATTGTACAAATTTTGAAAAATTCTAAGAAAAATTTTCACGATTCTCAAAATAGTAAACATATCACGAGACATGTGAAGAATATAAATTATATAAATTCTGCTTTTTTTCTTTTTACTTAAAAATGAATACATCATATTGATTATTTTAGTTATAAGATATAACTATTATATTGTTTACATATTTTCGAAGTAATCAAAGATATTAATATCTTTGAAACTATCTTAGAACTATATCTTGAAACTTGAAATCTGGATTAAAAAATCTTGATTATTCGAATCTGAGTATAGAATTTTTTTTCCAAAGCTCTCTTAGTATATAGAAAAAATTCTCATTATCATATAGGTATAATATCTCATATTTTTAAGAATTTGTTACATTTTAAATTCACAAAAATTTCTAAAATATCTTGAACTTTTTTGGATAACTTTTCTTCGAAAATTATAGAATGAAAAATCTTAAAATATTTCAGAAATTCACATATACAAGATGATTTAAATCAATCTTTTGTCCTTAAAATGTATTTCTAATTTAATTCTGAGATAACTTTTTCTTTTTAAAAATATGCTAATGTGTTCGTATTATTATGTATAGTGCTTAATTAATCGCAGTAAGTCTCCCTTATAAGTACCCGCGTCTGATCTGCGTGAATTGCGCCATTCTTGCTTACATCTTGTATCTGGCCCGTGATATGAAAACTATTTCTTTTAATAATTCAAAAATTAAGCTTCGGACAAAATTTTTGAAAAGGTAAAATGATTTCAGAATTAAGTCAGGAATCGAATTTTTTAAACATTCTGAAATTTGTTGTAATTTATAGAAATTCTGAAAAGTATATGATTTTAAGAAGTTTTTCACGGTTTCAAAATGATAAATGTGTGAAACATATGAAGAACAAGAATTTTACTTCCAGAATAGTGTTTTCTTCTTTCTTTACTTCAATATAAAGATGCCATGTTCTAATTACAAGATAAGCATTCTATTGTTTGTATTTTACGAAAAATCTCCGTATTTACAGATATCAAAAGTCGTTGGAAAATGCTCCATTATTATGCCAAGGATTTCTTCGCGCCCGTTATCATTACATCACATTTGTCCATCTCTAATAAACTCTCGATATTTGTTGTATCTGATCGAATATATAGTTTTAAAAATTGTACAGTAAAAATTGATGTTTACAAATGGGAATCTATGAAACCTATATTCACATTATTTTTCAATAATACTATAATAGTGAGTATGATAGACTAAGATGTGTATACTCCGTATATATTATAAATATCCATGTATGCTGACTCTCTTTCAGGAATCTAACAAATCTGTGAAAATTACATCCTTTTGGTTGGACAAATTTTTGTCTCAAGTGGGTTGTGGATCATTGGAATCCGCCAAAAAATCTTGTATAGCCACATTGTCTCTCACAAATAAATATGGATTTTTAATCGCTCCAATTAATTATGTATATCCTGATGCATTAAAAAATGCGGATGTATCAGTAGCCAATGTCACTGTAAGTGAATTAGATAATATTATGTATAAAAAGTTTGATATTACATTGTAAATATCAGGGTTTGAATATTTACACGTAAAACATAAATAATATCTACATTACGTATATTTTATGTAAACTATTATATATAAACTACGTTTAAGGATGTATTACATCTATTTTCAAAATAATGAAAAAATTATTAAAAAATTAGACAAATCAATGAATAAGGGCTAATGACAGCNACAAATCAATGAATAAGGGCTAATGACAGCCGAACGCTGCTGTTAGTGCGTGTTAACAATTTCGTGTTTATTATATAACAACCATTAAATATTTTCGTGTATTTAATAAACACGAAATTGTTAACACGCACTAACAGCAGCGTTCGACTCTCATTAGCCCTTATTCATTGATTTGTTAAATCTTGTGAGTCCTTTGAATTTTATTTAAAAAATTAGAGATTGTATTGCATTTAAAAGTAATACAAAAAATTTAGTAGCGATTTTTTACTTAGATCAAAAATTATTTCAATAAGAAGTAGAAATGTGCTTCAATGGAAATGTAATTAAGAAATAATGACAAAAATTTAATTTTTTTTAATATAAGAAAGTATTTTAGGTATTCAAGATTTATGTAAAGTTTTATTACGATGCAGAGATGAATTGTTCTACAAATAAATAAAATTTATTTTATTATTTATTTACACAGAATATTTAAGTTCAGAGTCGCAATGAAACTTTGCATAAATCATTTTATAAATATTAAAATACTTTTACAAAAAAAAAATAGAATTTTTGTCATTATTTTTTAAATGTAATTTTTAATAATAAAGATATAAATGTGTAATTAAATGAAAATATGTCATTCACGCAACTTTCATATGTATGTAATTTATTCAAAGTATAAATATTAATACATTTTCAATTTTAATTGATTTTGCAGGGATAGTACGTGTGATACATTTTTAACATGTCGTCTATGTAAATAATAATCTATGAATCATGAAAGATTCAGATTTTAAAAATAACGGAAATTATATTCCGTTCTCAATTTTTAATGTATTTTTATTTTATTGATTAATACTAAAGTGAAATATATTAAGAATTCCTAACAAAATCTTTAAAAAAAAAAGAAAAGATATTTTTGCCAAATGTATAAAAAAGTATCGATCCTGTATCCTTAAAAAATCTTTTTAAAAATATGTATTAAAACTGTTGAAAGACAAATATTAGACCATACAATTAATTAAACATAAAACACAAAAGCATTTTATCCAAAAGTTTATATGTATATAAAATTCTAAAGTATACATATATGCAATAAAAGTTTAATGCATTCTTTGTCTCTTCATGCAATTTTAAATTTCAGAAAATAGGCTTAAAATGACCAATGCAATCACAATAAAAACTTGGCGTGTCTGCAATTAATCAAATAAAAAAATTTTTATTTGCATTATTTATTATAAATAGATAAGAGAGCAGCATTAATATTGCGTCAATGTTCTGTTAAACTCATAATCAATGAATATTTTGGCGAATATTTCAGGCGCGCTAAATTTTTGCTTTATTATAAATTGTTTAATTTATAATATATATAAAATATGTTTGATTTTATGCTGCTCTCTATTAAGAGGGTATTTCTAGTCTAAAACGCAAAAAGTGAATTATTTTTAGGAATTTTTTTGAAGAAAACTATTGCGTTATTTACATTATTCTTAGATACTTTGACACATCTACTTTACTTATTTAGTAAATATTTACTAATTTGATATGGATAAATGTTTTATTATGTTTTATTAATTTTTGTTACGTAAATTTGAAAATTTTTTTAAGTGAATTAATGATTTCTCAGAAACTACTAAAATTATCAACTTTTACGTATGTAAAATACATGTCTATTTATTGTATGATAAAGGATAAATGGAAAATATATCAAATTATTAAATTTTTTTTTTTTAATGTAATTTTAAAAAATAAGTGTTGATTTTTTAATAAAATTGATTAAATTTTTCATCGATTTATCATATATAAAAAAATAGTTAATTTATAGATATCGTAATAATTTGAATTCATGCGAACAGATATGTACTTGGATATGTGTAAAAGTTAAAGTTGATATCTCTAATAGTTGTTGAGACATCAAAAATGTCAACCAATTTGAAAAATGTGTTTGTAAATTTACATAACATAAAAACTAATAAATATTTAGGCATATCAAAATTTGTAAACATTTAATTACAAAATCATTAAAGATGTACATGTAGAGATGTATAAAAGCATAAAAAAATATATGCAGCAGTTTTTTTTAAAAAATTTCCAAAAATATGGAAACTTTCACGCTCTAGATTAGATTACTCCTTTAACAGCAGAAAATAAATAATAATTAATAATAATTTTATTTATAATAATTAATATAATATTGTTTTATTACAATTTTTAAAACTAAAATGCATTTAAAGAAATTATTTGGTAAGTCAAAATTATTGATGGAAAATTAAACCTTAATTAAAATGGAATACTTTCATTCTATGATAAGCAATAGTTGCATCAACATTTAACAGAATATATATATTTCTATTAATTTAAATGTTGACAGGGTGCGGCGCTAAAATTAAAATCAAATTAAATTCAATTAAAAATGCTCGCTATATTATCCCAACAAACACAAAGTTACAATTATATAAATGTTAGTTGTAATTTTCCACTCAACAATGTAACACACTCGTTATATAATAGTAACATTGTTGAGTGAGAAGTTACAACTAACATTTATATAACTGTAACTTTGTGTTTGCTGAGATTGTTCCACAGGAGACGCTACATGGCGCTAATGTAGATCACATACGTGGGTAAGATGTTCATCTAAAAATGGTAGAATACATGAAGGATAGTGAAGAGTACAATCGCGTTTGCGGCCATGGATCATACGCAATTAAAAGCAGCGTGCGACCAAATTATGAGGGTAATAGCGGTGAAAGGGTATTATGTTGAGTAGGAAAGTTCCAAAAGAATCTCTTGAATATATGTACAAAGACATTTTTTGTATGTTTAATATTGGCTTAAATAAATTGGCTTTTTTGAAAAAACTATCGTACCTGGATTCTAGCGCCGCACCCTGTGTGTGTGTGTGTGTGTGTGTGTGTGTGTGTGCGCGTGTGCGCGCGCGCGTGCATATGCGTGCGTGCGTGCGTGCGTATGCGCGCGTGTTGTGTATGTGTATATATTTCCATTATACAAGCAATGTAAATTACTATAATACATTCGATAACACTCTAGCATCTTATAATATTCCACATTCCAAAAGAAATAAATCTTTAGATTTAATTAATTTTTTTCTATATTATCCAATTCTGTTATCCAATTATTTATAGTAATTTATATTACGTGTATAATTTATATGAAAAAGATGTGTGTAAATATAATGTAAATAATACATAAATGATTCATGTAAATCTTGAATTTTGCGGTACAATCTTGATAAATACTATTATAGAAATGTTAATGCAATTTTTTTCCTTTCAGATGAGAATCGAGAAGAATCATTTACCTGGAAAACTTTCCAATTATGCGGATTTTAAAATTATATTATCAACAGATAATATAGCGCTATTCATATGGCTAGAAGTGGGCAATATACGTGGTCGTTTTTCAGAAAATGGTTTTCATATGTTTGTAAAGGAGAAAGAAATTATTTTCCACGCACACGAGGCAACTTCGAGTGAATTATTGCAGAATAATATAAAACTTACACATCTATCGGACATTTACAGTGCGCATGGCAAATTTGATGGTGAAAGAGCAAATTTAGATTAGTTACGCATAAAATTTTCTCGTATAATTTATCGTACATGAGGCATTGAGTATTACTATTACCAATGAATTATTTGAGAAACAACATTAAAAAATCACTTTTGAAAAATTGAAAAAAAAACTAATTTTTATAACTGCAGTATTAAAAAATAATTAAAAATTTGTAAAAAAAATTCCTTATTATTTCATACTCTCTAAATCTGAATCAGTGAAATTCTTACTAATTTACAGTGCTACACTTATAACTGTGATCATCAGTGATTATTCATTGTCTTTTAGTAATTCTGATTAAAAGAAGGTGCTCTCACTGATCGGAATCAATGTATCACTGAGAAACAGTGCATATATCACTAATTCATGAGTTATAAGTATAGCATTGAAATCAGGCTATTTGCTGTTTTTCATTGAGTAATACACTAATTCTGTTTTAAAAAGTGTATTAGGTGAATGAAACATCTCTTTTAAAAGTTATTTCCGAAAAACCAATTTTGAAAATTTTGATTTGTGTTTCTCACGTTTCTCAATGAAACAAGTATTTTCGTACATAAAATAGAATTTATTAGGCTTTTGTAAATGTAATGACAGATTCTTCTAAGGATGTTAAATAATATGATTTTTTTATTTGTTATAAAATGATATAATGTATTTTAAAAAAATGTTTAACTTTATTGATGAAAAATACGCAATTCATAAAAGAAAGCAAATATGTAACATTAAATTCCATGTATGCTAAAGTGATTCATTATTGAGTGTATTTTTACAGAACAACGTAAGGAAAACAGTTACTGATTTATGGTGTTTCTCATGTTTTGTAGATCTGGTATCTAGGAAAAGTATGCTTAACTGTAATATAGTTATTAAAGGAAATTAATTATTTCCCTTGATTCTGAATCCTCTAATATCTTAATTTCAACAAAAATTGATTGAAATTCTGTTGTTTCTCAAATGACCGATTCAATTATACATGCAGATGTCTTTGCGATACTACATACATCAATTTTTAACGTGATAAACAGCTGCGTCAGCATTTAACAAAATAGGAACATATGTATGTATATTATACATGTATATTATAAATACAAATGCAGACTCCTTTATTTGAGTATACTCTATCTTCAAACTGTCCTTGATAAAAAGTAAGTATCATAGTGTAAGTAAATTTCAAATCCAATAAGAATAATAAGCACAATTACGGATCCACCGACTATTGTAGACATCAAACTGGACATTGCGTTTTACTTCAATGAATTTATAACTTAGGGCATAATACGTGCACTATAAACATTAAAAAAATTTATTATATTTTTGGTTATACATTTGACATAAAAAATGTAGACATAATAAAATGTAAGTCTTGAAGTCAGTACCACAATATTATATATATTATATATTAGTGTTTTTTGTTTACACTTAACATTGAGACAACACGCATTATTCTCAAAATATGATAAATTAAATTATTACATCATGTATATAAATTGAAGGGTTTTCTACAAAAACCAAATAAATCCATTTTTTAAACTGGATTATAGTACTAATTCAATAGTGTTAGATCGTAAACAATTTTGTTCCGACAAGAATTAAACAGAAAACAAAAAATAATAATTAACAAATAAGTAAAAAATAATAAATAAGATAATATAAAATTTCTACAAGACAGAAACAGATCCAGATTACACTAGTCTGCGAAAATAGACATTTTTTCTGCAGATGTAATAAGGTTAAATGATTTTTATAGATTTTTGCGTGCTGAACACGAATCCGTTGCCTAATTTTGTGCCTATCACGTCACAATTTTGAAAAAAAAAATACATCAAAGAAGTAAAGAATGACGATTTTTTGAAGGTTTTTATGGTGTAGCATCCGCGGTAAAATTTTTTTTAAATTTTGTTAATGTTATGTAAAAGTATGAACTTTTAGCTTTAAAATACATTTTGTTTTCATTTCGCTACGATCTTTCCTAGATATAGTTACAAGAAGAAATACTAGTTATGCGCACGTATCACCAATACGATTGCTCGGTACGTGTCTCTCCAATGAGTGCAAACAGTTATTTCAGACATATTTTTGAGTGCTGAATACGTTAACAGAATATGACTATCATATCACAATTAGAAAAAAATAGTGTCAAGCAAGATGCAAACGGCGCAGTCTAGTGTAATTGTTTTTGTTCCACTTAATACCATGGTTTTTTTCGTAATGTGATAGCCAAATTCTAGCTATTAATGATTTCATATTTAGCATTGACAAATACGTCTGAAATATATTCATTGAAGACATTGTATCGAACAATCATGTTAATGATACAAGCGCACAACTATAGTATTTTTTTCTTTCAGCTATATCTAGGAAACGAAAGATCGTACCGAAATGGAACAAAATACATTTTAAAGATAAAAGTTCATACTTTCACGTAGCGTTAACAAATTTTTTTTTAATTTGCTGAGAGTACTATAACACCATAAAAACTTTCAAAATGGTCGTTTTTTACTTTTTTGACGTCATTTTTCTCAAAATTATGACATGATAGCAAAATTTAGACAACGGATTGATGTTCAATACGCAAAAATCTATAAAAAAATTACCTAGTCTCATTATATTCGCAAATTTTCACAGGCTAGTGTTATTAATTTTTTTTTTAATGAATCGTTAAAATATTAATCGGTCTAAAATTTTGTTTTTATATCTATTACCTTACATCCAAAAAAATTACCATTTATACAAAAAAAATATAAAAGGATGTTTTTGTTAAGAACAATTTGTAAAATTTTGTAAGTAAAAAGTGAAAAAATTAATACTTTATATTTTAAATAATATTTAAATAATATTTTAAATAATTTTCTTCTTCATCTTTATCATTGTTAATGTTATAAAACATGTAAAATACTAGAAAATAAATAGGTAGTAAATATAAAATTCCTTCAAGAGCCAAACAAGTCCAGAGATTTTTTTTTTCTTTTAAATGGATTCTCAGAATTAAAGCCTTATTTATGTTTAGAGAAAAATTACATTTACACAATAAACGGTTTGAAAATGAGAAATTTGTTTTCTGAAAGTTAACTGCTTGGTAGGAAACCTTTCAATTAAATTGTTATGTATATGTAACAATACTATCCGTATTTATAAAATTCTCGATAGAAGGAAGACTGAAAATCTATTGTCGTTTAAAATTAAAATCATAAATAAAGAATTATATTAAGAACACGTGTAAATAAGAAAATAATTTACTTTGGTTATTCATACGATATAAATATTTGTACATCTAATAAGCGTAAGCTGAGAGACTTCTCTGTGTTAGTTCTCTTATCACATAAAAGTATAAAAAGCACGACTTTCTCTGTATTTGCATTGCATATTTAGCCCAGCCATCATCCAGCTCTGACTTTCGTGAGATATTTAATATCAAACTTTTAATCTTTAGTAAAAGCTGGAGCTAAGCCCGTAGCTCGTGATATCATTAACCAGAGATACTCATTTCTGTCAAAATCATAATGTTATTTTGACTCGTATTCCGAAGTTCTTCCGTGATATGTCGAAAGTATCTCCTCCTCAGGCGAATGCAGGTAACGTCTGCTTAGATTGATAATAACCATGATACAACATAGGAGCAAAGGACCAAAAATTGCCCCTTCTACACCTAAACAAAAGATTCCACCTGCTATTGACAAGCCCGTCAGATAAGGATGCCCGCCACTGAAATAAGCAAACTGTATGAACAACGCTATTTTATATTATTTTTTAATAACATTCATAGTCAAATAAAAAAAAGTATGGATCTTTAAAATAGAATAAACTCGACTTCTTTATCTTTTTCTATTTTTCCATTAAAAATTCGCAATGTTAAGCTTTGTTTTGACCCGTCTAAAGCTGTGTTTGCTTTGGCGCTTACGGCACTTGTACCATCTGTCCTTTTTTTAAATATTTGATAAACAAGGATAAAATTATGTAAACATTTTGAGCGCCAAAATAAACATAATCTAAGAGCATTATGCCTCCTTAACAAATTATAAAGCACAATTTTACCCTTTAATCTCCTTATAAAATTCCGTCACTACTATGTTACACGGGAGAAAATGGAAGAGAAAAAAAGTGATAGCGATCATCGATCCACGAGTGAACCAAAGTTCTATGGTAGCCGGGATGCAAGCAAAGTATGCGTCTAAGAAAGGAATTGCTCCCAACATCGTCGCAAGGGCCGATGGTAGATAGACAATCTTCACTTGGAATAAATTATGTATGAACCATGTCCACATGCCAAAGAAGGAAGCGAGTTTAAAGGTGGCCGCGAATACTCCGATTACCGCTTCTTGTAGTGCCACAGCAAACCTGGACAAAATCGAATTGGTTTGAATTTTTTCGCGATACCATGTAGTTTCACATTAATAATGAGTAAATATTAAGGCGTTTTTCCGATTTCGACGCGTGAAAAGACTATTTTTATAATTTTTTTTAAACTACACAATGAATTGATTTCAAGTTTTATACGTTTATTCTATGTCTTTAACAATATGGAAAATAAGAATTATTAAAAAGTATAAGTTTAAAAAATGACGAGCGCTTTTAAAAAAACTATGAATATAATAATTTGACTCAGGATAAAATATGAAATAAAAAACCCAAATTTTACTTTATTTATTAAGATCAGGCATAAAAACTTTGGATTTTACGGAAAAATTAAAAATTGACAAAATAATCATCAATTTAAAGTTAGAATTATATATTTTCATTAAAAAAATCTTTTTATCGCAATAAAAAAAATATTTGTTTTTAAAATTTCAAGAATTTCAAAAATTTATGTCTTAGGTAGACATATACGCCCCTCAGGGATCTAAAGCTTCTGAAGCCTCCAGATATGGGTATTAGCGAACCCGAAGTGCCTGAACCACTATACTGTAATCTTCTTCGGAAGGGAATCGGGGGCTTTGGATTCATTATCCGGGTCATGAGAAGACATTCTCTATAAAAAATCAATGGTATGACTCTAGTCCTGCGTATTGAGTCCCTAGAAGCTTTCTTGATGTGTCCACGTTCAGTATTTATGTGAATGTGGGGATGATCGGGTGTTCTTTGCCGGATTGACACGCGGTTCATCGCTGTCGCCACGAATATTGTCAATGATCATAGCTTGTCTGTGTTCGTTGACATTTGGCTGTTTACGAGCCTAAGAACAGTTTGCATATCGATTCTGGCTGCATCGTTCACGATGTAACTGAGATCTCCGAGGCGGTGCGTTAAAATGACGTATTTGTGTGGCTTCTTGAATTTGGGAGTCCGGTCACTCTTATCGGATCCCTTTGTGATTCGCGTGCCGGTCGTAGGTTATCCTCGGGTGTGTGCTTAACCCGGATGTGTGTTTATGCCCGGATTTTGTTATGTTATTACCTAGCCCGTGCGCGGAGTTTGATGTTGTCCATATCAGTTTCTGTCTTATCCCCGTTGCTCTTCGGCTTCAGTAGTATTACTCTGGGGCGAAGAAAGGTCGCCCTCGTTAATAAAACCAATTAATCCTTTACGGAGAACATTTTTATTACGGATTTTAGGTTACTGCCCAAAGGTGTTCAGATTCCCCAGGGCTTTAGAGAGAGTATTGTCTCAGCCCCTTCTTTGTCATTATCGAGCGATAACGGCCAGCACGGCTACCTGCAGGCTCTCTGTAGAATCGGCGAATACAAAAGTCCCGTGCAACAATGTAGTACGAGCATCTGATGTTCGCGTGAGTTCCTTTAGAGTAACTGTCCGATGTTGATGATCTCCGAAAAAGTTTTGTATCCGCGGTGCGCGTTACTTCCACTGGTTGAAGAACTACGAAAAGTTAGTGTTATCTGCGTGTTGCGTGGATTCTGGCTCCACGGGCACGCCCACGTTAAGGATACGGGATGGGATGGGTGGTCGACTATAACAAGGCTCCCCGAGCCGGGTCGATGTCCAGCATTTCATGGAGCCGGACGGTATTGAGGTGAAGAGCGGGGAGAAGTGAAAGTCGCACTTTCAGGTGACTCCTCCGTCCCTAAAATTCGTAGGAAGTCGACCTCGCTAAAATGCGTCGGAACCCTTCCGATCCCCGTCCCCCTTGTCGAAGAGTTTCGACAATGAGGACAGAATCGTTGGGGTCCCAATGAAGCGGTTTAGGGCGAAACGACTTCGTCCTAATTTATAGGATTAGGTCGTCATCGGACGAGGAGAATGCGCCGCATCCGCGCATTGGAATCTCGTCGACGATGTTCGCTCCTGACTAGCAGCGAGGTTGACCGCCAGTTGGGAGCGATTGAGGGTGCCACGTCAGCCGACTTGGTTGCGATGGCAGATGCGTGGCTAACGAAGATCGAGCGAGGTCGGGCTCGCTCCTCCAATATCAGGAGGGACATCTTGCTTTACGGCAACCATAGAGTTTTTTAACGTGAAGCTCGGCTGGCTGGAGCTGTTCTAGCCAGTCCAAGACAGAAGAAGTAGAGGCGAAAGAAAAGGGGAGCGGCGACGCCTACTCAGGGCGGCTCTCCCTCTTCAACCACTGTAGCATCTCAATGTGGGTTGACCCTGTGTCCGTAGGTCCTAATCTACGCTAACATTGTAAACAAGAGGACGTTTGCTGCGTCTAGCTCTAGGCCTGCTGCTCCTTCAAGGCCGGCAGGTTCTGGAGCTGATGGTAACCGAAAGAAGAAAAAGAAAGAGAAAAAATCAGCTGCTATTAGCACCCCTTCTTCTTCCTCTAAAGGGGTTAACGCAGGGGGTACCGGGCAGAAGAGGCCAGGTCTCTCTACGAAAGAGTTGAGGAGGCGCATTCTTCGGTCTCGTCGATGGTCTCGATCACCATCTCCGGGGATGCGCCGTTCTATACAAAGATAATGAGGAGGACAAGAGAGGCGCCGCATTTCCACTGTTGGATGTGGGAATGCCTGGCCTATACCCATACAGAACCGTGAATAGGGGCATCTTCCTAGAGGTCGCCGAGGAGAACGGTGACCTGGCTACAGAGAGGCTCGCGTAGAAATTGCCGCTGAGCCCGGTGTGCACATTGCGCGCTCGATCCGTCGGGTAACACTGCGCATAACTGGGTTCGACGAGTCAATGATTCCTAGGAGGTGACAACTATTGCCGCCGATTTATTGCTTCATAGCCGAGATTAAGGTAGGCAAGGTGGGTTTTTCCCGCCTTGGGTGCTGTCATCGTGCAGTGCCCTGCAGCGGCGCGGGTTAAGCTCGCCCTGGATAGAAGGATGCAAATAGGCTAGGCACTGGCTCGCATAAAGCTCCTGGAAAGGCGAGCACAGCGGTGCTTCAGGTGCCTGGCCCTGAGTCATGTGCAGCAGCGGTGCCCGAATCCCGTGGATCAGAGCTGCTGCTGCTTCAATTACGAAGACGCTGGCCACGAGCAGGGCAATTACAGTAGAAGCCGCATTGCCCTGTTTATGCTGCGAAGGGCCAGAAATGCAACCATTAGTCTGGTGGTGAGATGCGTGCTGTGCTCTCCTGCTAGTAAGGCTACCTTTTGGATCTCTTCCTTTTTCGTCGACGGCTCTGACTACTATGACAGAGGGAGAGGAGATCATAGTGGTAGACGACTCCCCAGTGAATGATGCCTCGATGGATGAGGCATATGTGGTCGACCTCAAGGGTTCCTCACCGGAGAAGACCTCTCCAGCTAAGGTGTGGTGGATCAGCGACGCTGGTCGGGAGAGCAATAGCTCAATGATTGCTGGCGAATGCGAGGTCCGTGTTATGATCCATCGGGTAAACTCGAAGTCCTCTCAACCTCAGTTTCAACTGAGGATGAGGAGCGTGACTTCGAGTACAGAAGTTAGACGTAGCTTCATAGTATCGTTATTCAGGAGCTCGCCTGATCGTCTGGGTCAATAGTTCATAGGTCTGGATAAACCTCGTGAACTGTGGTCCAGGCACGATATGATGCTTGGGTCCTGGCTGAAAGCCGATTGATAGGCAGTTCTGCCACTCTGTTGGCCGGACAGTATGCCCGGATAGAAGTACTTTTAGTACTTCCCGGGTCCGAACTCTAAGACTTGTTCCAGATCCCAGTGGAGGGGGAAGATAGATAAAATAAACGTAAAAAATTGAAATCGAGTAATTGTTTCAATAAAACACATAAAAACAGTTTTATTTTCTCGCGTCAAAAGGAAAAAAAGCTTTTTAACTCAATCATTATGTGAAAATTCACTTACCCTTCTACATGCAGCGTGCTTGTTAAAAAAAAATATTTTTATAAAATCTAAAATGTTACATAAAGAAAAAGCATATAAATAAAATTTCAGATGTTAGGTAGTTACCTGTGACAATTAATAGGACTAAACATTGTTGTCAATTCGATGGGTTTATAAGTTTTACTGCTGGAACTGAGCAAGTAAAATAAAGTGGTAAAGAACACAACCTGAAATGGCAAATTGTTACATTTAATGCTTTTTCTTTTTTGTGAATATTTTCAAGAATATTTTGCATACCGTGCTGAGTACAAAATTGAGTACCGCTGATCCACTCATAAGTACGATATAGAACAGTTCCGTGAAAACTGTTAATATCACAGACATATTGCCTTTGACGATGCTCCAGACGGAATCAAGTACTGACATCAAAATGCCAATATTTTCTTTGGCAAAATTTTGTATACTAGTCATATTGAATAAATCTAAAAAAAAAATGAGATAGCGTTTCACTGTTATGCACAAAATGATCCTTAGAATTATACAATTGTAAGGTTTCTTACAAAAATCAAACAAATTCATTTTTTTAAATATAGATATGGTGTCAAATCATTATCAGTAGTGTCACATCGTGAATAATTTTGTTCTAGCAAGACTCTAACAAAAAAATATATTATAAATAGTAAATATAAAATTTCCGTAAGAAGGAAACAAGTTCAGTGATATTATTTTCTTAACCCTCAGCTGACACACTATATTGGATTCGATATTTTGCCACACATGGGTGTACGTCACCCGATCATTTTCAATTGCGTATATCTCAGTATCTAATGCATAGAAATTTGAACAATTTTTTTTTAATCGATACGCCAGGTCAAAAAGAAGACTAAATAAGTACGAAAATCGAGAAGTTGAATATATTCAAAATATTCGGAAGAGAAGGAGCGAACGATTTATGAATGCCAAGCATTTTTGTAAAAATGCCCGGGTGTGCCACACCCAGTGTGTCAGTTGAGGGTTAATTGGGTCCTCAAAATACTAAGCAAAGCTTAACTTAAAATTTTGTTCTTATATCTATTATATACCCGGACAAAATTACCGTATTTATATCATATTTATACAAAAAGATATATAAAAAGACGTTTTTTATATGTAAAATTTTGTAAATAAATTAAAAAATTATTACTTTACACTTTAAATAATATTAATTTCTTCATATTTCTTTCATTTATTATTATAAATATTATAAAAAAATATAAATGAAAAATATTATATAGAATAAATAAGTAGTAAATGTGTAAAATTCCCGCAGAAACCAAATAAATCCAGAGATATTTTATTTTTCAAAAGAGTCCTCAAAATATTAACCCTATCTCCCCACACATGGATCTGACGGATCCTATGCGATCTTTTACATTGCTGTAACTTTTTTATAATATAATTTGAAAACTAAGATTGAGGTTCAAAATAAACTCCATAGACACAATTAGCCTGCAGGCACTTTTTTTTTCATTATTCTCAATGTGAGAATGCACAAAAATTTAAAAAGAGTCCCTGGGACCTTTGTGTAACTTGTAAATTTTCGGCATTCTGGATATCCCTTGATTTTTTTATTAAATATACGTTTATTGAATTTCAAATAGTATAAAAGTAAGTACAGAAGAAATTGTAAGATTAAAAAAAATTATTTTAATGTAATGTATACGCATTGTTACGTGCATTGTAATATTCTTTCGCCTTTTGCATGCTAACGCGCGCAAATAGTACGAAATTTCCGAGACTCTCCTCAAGGTCCGTGTGCTCATTAAATATATATACAATAATATTATTTATTCATTACAACCTTTTATCTATCATTTTATATTGTTTAAATAATGAAATTTTATTCATTAAAAATGTAAAATCATAATTTGCCGATTTTTCAAAAATATCGATTTTCGATACTTTAAATAATTAAACTTTTTGGAATGATTCATATCGAACTATTTTTTTTTGTTAGTCCAAAGGGTCAACTAAAAAACTCTCACTGGTTTTTTACGTTAAGTTACAATTTAAAAATTTGAGCTTTTTTAATTAAAAATACTCATTTTTGCGAATTTTTACAACACAATTTTTTTTAAATTGTAATTACTTAAGAATAAAATATTTTTTATTCGGGTCTCGTTTATCGTTTTTATCATATTCTGAGATATCCATTGCATACATTATGAATTAAAAAATATGGTTTCAGTTCAGAGATATAGCGTATCAAAGTTACAAGATCCCACAAACCCATAGGTAGGGAGGAAGGTAATCAAAAATTTGTGAGAAGCTAGGGTTAATTAAAGCCTACAACTTTATTCTTATATCTATCATATAAGATATTTATTCGGAGAAAAATTATATTTACGCAATAAACTATTTTAAAGATAAGAAATTCTTTGTTTCCAAAAAATTTACAACTTTTATTTGTTTGATTTTTGAAGGAAACCATTCAATTAACATAATTTTACATGGAAAAAGCGAATCAAAAGCGTAATGTAACAAATAATGTTAAATTTCATAAAATTGTCGAGGCAAAATATTTACGTAGAGGTGTCTTTCCAAAGCTCTCTTTGAGGTTCTCCCAAGCAGAGTATGCAGACATAGCATCTACGGTAGGACCTATGTGTTCTGAATCCACATTTGACATCATCCATGCCTGATAGAGACGATCCCAGAGTTCCAAGACTTTCTTCTCCATCTGCTCCGCTTTCGCTGATTCAAGATCTTTCACGAGACCTCGAATCTAAATTGCACGCTGGATAAGTAAATTTAACATTCGCACATGCAAAAATGGAAAAGTAAACAAAGTAAATCTTACTCCATCTGATATAGCGCTTCGTCCATATGTGTACGCATTATCTAAAACACTATTAACAGATTCTTCCCATTTTTCCGGAACCCAATCAATATCAGGATTGTTCATAAAAGTGGAATTCAATATTTCACCTGTTACTTGAATGAGATGCAAACCCTCCGCGTAAACCTAATAAACAAATGGAACTAAGTAAAGACCGGTAGAAAAATCAAAATTTATTTAAGTTTCAAAATTTTAATAAAATTTTGATAAAACTTAAATGAACTTGATGTTTCATTAAGGGTAGTAAGTCTAGTTTGTATTTGTAGGGTTGAAAAAATCAAATTTTTTTTATAATTTGGAAACCCCAAGTGTGCAGAATATTGTGTTAAAGCTATCAAGTCTAATTTAAAAAATTGGTGAAGTTACACGGACCATTAAAGATAGCGGTATATACCAGTTTCGCCTATCTCAGAGTAGGTTTACGACGACTAGTTTATATCCGATTTAATTTAATCGCTGATAAGGCAGAATATTATATTAACAACATTTCAGGGAAGTGGAAGGTTATATAGTCCTGGAATAGCTGATTAGCTGAATTAATAGATACTTATCTTCATAAACTATGAAAGACTTATATGCTTAAAACTTGAAAGGTATTTTTCTCAAAATCATTAATCGATTTGGTAGGAAAGATTGGAAAAAAAATACAAGAGTCGTTGAGTTTTTTGGATGTTTATTTTATCAAATCCTTCTTTAAACATTTTTTTCTTCATTCTAAACCATAGAGACATCCATTTTAAACATGAAATGCTCTTAAATCTGTTTCAGACGATTCTACGAATCTTGAAAATTTCCGCCATGAAGTCATGTCATCACGGCAGATTTCATTTCAATGGCATAAAGACGAAGCATTTAAAAATTTTTATAAAAATTCAACTTAAGAAAAACGAGCTTAAGAGCTGTGCTGGGTGTTGAGCGCAAAAACAAAACAATCGACAGAAATAAAACAAACGTTTCGACCTTTAATATAGTCTTCTTCAGTGATACAAATCTTAATCTATAATAACAAACAATAAGATGTATACTCATAATCGCAAATTAAACGTATCAAATTAAACAATATCTGAAACCTTACCAAAAATGAATCTACGGCATCCGCTTACATAGTAGTCAAAAAAGTTACCCGCGGTCACACATAATACGGTAACGCCTTAGTCTAACTGGTCTCAATGGAACGTGCCCGGAGACATCGCTTTCGGATCAAGCATCTAATGAAAGCGCATAAAAAACAACACGAAACAATAAGTAAAAAGGATAACAATCAATAAATTAAAGCAAGTTATATTCATAGTCAAGA
>QKQZ01007775.1:0-36158 GCA_003595255.1 Solenopsis fugax | reverse complement strand
GACGCGACGCGAGCCACCATTTTTTCCATTGATTTATTTTACGCAAAAAGCGAGAAGCGCATTTATCGGACTTGATTATCTGCGCCAGTAGCAGCACGCCGCCGTGGAATACGCCGCGCCCCACCGGTAATCATTAATTATCGCGCAGATAAATCGATTGCGCGCGCGTCTCTGCGCGCGACACAAGTAACGCCGGCTCGATACGCGCAGGTAAAAATGAACGACAGCGCGCGAGAGAAGGTGTAAACCGGCGGGCAACCGATAACGCGAAAAAAAAATAATCGCGCGACGATAACACCGATGAAAATATTATTGTTTGCGCACGACACATTCCTAACAGCCACGGTGTGCGTTTCGTGTGGTGCGTGCTTCAAAAACCAACTACTGCTCCGCGTATAGCTCTCTCTCTCTCTCACTCTCTCTCTCTCTCTCTGATTTCTACTCTTGTAGTTTATCAACGTTGACGGTATTTAATCAGGTAAATTTTCGGGTGTGCTGTTATATTATGTTCTGTGTCGCGTGTGTAACAGGTGACGTATACGTGTGTGTGAAAGTGTGCGAAGAATAAATTATCCCATTGTAAAGGCGGATACGCGGGGTAAGAGAACTTTTTTAGCGCGCGATCCGCATAACTTCAAATTAATAGCAAGTTGTTCGCCTAAAGATCGCAATACGCGCCTTTATTCATAATTTATTCTCGATAGAGCCCGGGAATGAGGAGACGTTATACCCACGGTAACGGTTCTCGTTATCGTAAGGGGTGGTAGTTTCAGTTATAAGTGCGACTTATGCCACGCATTATATCGCGCTAAACCCGTATCTCTGATAGTCGACGGTGCTTTTAACGCCGTTCCGAGTAATCCGATCTAAGGCTAGACGCCAACTGCACCGTAGCTTTAAGCGTGTGCAAAATAATTGCGGCCTTATCACCGAGCGCTTATCCTCACAGCCCGAGATAGTTGGCGAAGACGCGATCTGGCGAAGCAAGACGGACGCGTGAGACGCGAACGTATCGGCCCCAGTCAGATCGTTATCGGCTCGCGTCGTGTTGTCAGACTCGCCTCCTTCGTTTTGCTTCTTCTCTCCCTACTTTCTTCCCCTTTTTCTCCCTCTTCTCTCCCATTTGCCTTCCGCGATACGCCTAATCGCGCGATCTAAGTCGCGCCGTTGCAGCTTATCCGCGGCTTTTACCGCGGCAAAGACGTCACACTTCGCCGATGCCGCGCCGCCGCCACGCCGTGCGAGCCAAACGTGAAACGCAGCAGAAACGTGAAACTTCGACTTCCCCGTTTCGCGCGACGTGAATTTCGCTTTGCTTATCACGCGAGTAATCGGTCTCCCCGATGGGTTAAAAATGAACGTTGGACAACATCGCTATTTCGGAGCGCATGAGGTAAACGTGTTCGAACGTGAAAACACTTAGGTGTGACATCACCCGGCAAAATGTAGTTATCGATATCGCGCTGAACGTTTGTATCGCATAACGCTTTAGATAATGTATCGCATTACGTTTTCTTCACATACGTTAAAAACATGTTTAGATTATTATTATGATTTATCATCAGAATGTGCACGGCAAAGCTATTTACTTGACTGAATCGGAATCTCTTCTTGAAGCAAAAATATAATTTTAATTAACAATAAAGATATTAACTTAGGATCGGCACATTGCTGTATCAAATTCAATTTCTTTCTTAAATTTCCATTAAAGATTACTCTTGGATCATGATAATGCAACGATGTAAGAGATTCGTATCGACTCGGTATTTATCTGCATTTTTCAAAGAAGAAATGAAGTAAATGATGTCGAGGTGAAAATTATAACTTTAAGTATATTATTTATTATTTGGTGTATTTATCTTTCGAAAATTTTTCATAGAGTTTCATTGCGATAGAGGCGCGAAAAAATAAATTCTCTATGATTCTCGTGTGATGTAAAAAAAAAGCTTTTTTAACGAAGAGCTAAGCCAGCAGTGTCTCTCCCCTTCGGGGCTCGGACATCCTCCCTTCCCATTCTTCGCGTCTGCTCTTCTAATCATTCAATCTGCCCGGTATCCTCTCCGATGTCATTGCGTCTATCGAGAGCGCCCGTGCGTGTCGGGTGTACGCATGCACGCTCGGCAACGCTGAAGGACTGCCACGCCGCGCAGGTCAGCCATCTTGGCTGACGTCATCTCGCGCGTCGAGCACGCAACCGCGAAATGCCGACTTCCTCGTTGCGATAGCACCTTACTTTTTATTACTCCTTTCCCCGATTCTCTCCCTCGTCTATCCTCCGCCCGGCGTTCCCTCCCACCCTCTCCTCCGTTGAGCCGCCGATCTCTCTTTTTTTTTCTCTTCTTCTTGTTCCTCTCTCCCCGCTGTGTACGCATCGTCGACGGCGCGGCGTACGTCGTGTGTAGACGTTCGCGTTTCGGTTGCGAAACGAAGCGAGACACCCCACCCGCGATACATGTAAAATGGCGGAATTTAATAGAAAGGCGCTATTCGCCGCTCGCAGTCGGCGTGGAAGCCGAGGCGGTCCACCGATTCTTATCGCTCTTATTTCTATTCCATTCCTGCGGAGACTGCGGGGGAGGGGAATCGTTTATCTCGACTCTCTGATTGCTCATAATCTATAGGTGAATTTCGAAGAAAAACGCACATTTGAGGATTTATAGTTCGCGTTGAGCACGATCTCGACGCCTTGCGACAGCGAAAGACGAATGTTGCCCGATCGACTGTATATAAGTTATCGTAGATCTCGTTCCCGACAAGAATTTATAGTTAGTTGACTTAGTGCCGGCTGTTAATTTTTTCAGAGCCCCGCGGTAGTAGACCGTGTCTAACAGACCATCCGGAATTTTCTGATTTAACTCTTTCTGAAATATGTGCGTTTAATTTCGCGACACCTGGACGCTTCTTGATGTTGTGCACATTCAGTTGGGTAAACTGTATCACTTTTCGAAAATAAACAACGCGCGAAGCTCTAAAAGCATAAAAACAATTATTAGCTAAAATTAATTTTAAATTAAATAAAAATTATTGATCTCAACTTTTACACCTCCCAAAAAGTAACATACTGAGAACATAGAATTAGAATATGACAATATTTAAAAAAATCACGTGTTCTCTCTCTCTCTCTCTCTATCGCTCTCTCACATACACACACTCTAATATAGTTAGTAATTTCACATTTTATAGCACACCGTTTAAATTCCAGAAATATCAGGCTTATTATTTCGACCCCAACCAACTTATTGATTAACCGATGGGGTAAGTTATCGATCACCTCGGTGGAATGTCAAATTAATGTGTGAATATAAAAGCCATGGTGATAGCCATTACGCAGAACGCGCACGGTCGCCCCGTCGCGCGCACTCGCATGTATTATTTCTTCAGCTATAACATACGTTTCCGTGAAAGCCTGTAATAATCGGCGATAACCGACGGGTTGCCGCTAAAGACGTTAATCGGCTATCAACCGGAAAAGTACTAGGCACGTGCCCGATGTTACGGCCAGGGACGCCCTCTCGAACCGAGTTCAAATTGACGTCGCGACGGTGCGCATCGCGACATACGGACATCTAAATTTTTCAAGGCAACGAGCATTCCCGCTAATGATGATCGTTCGGCACGTCAAGTTGATATCACGCGACGTGACGCGGTAATTTGAATTCGTGCCGGGTCATTACTATGTTTCACATTATAGGGACAAGTTCAGAGCCTCTCGAGTCTCTCGGTCGACTACCAGTGCGTCGTGGTAGGTGTTTACAACCGGTGTTAAATCGGGCTCTTTTTACGGACCCAATAAAGCGCGATAAACGTCGCTCACTTGTCGATCTCTGTTCGAAGGAACCTGTTCGTGATCCGGGTCAAATTGTAAAAATAGAGCATAGGGAGGGGAAAGGGGGGACACACAAAGCCCTATCGCTCATTTAATATTTACAAAAATATGATAATTTATTAATGTCCGCCGGCACTTTTTGCATCGATACCTCCGATTGGCTTCGCCTGCCACTTGAAAACCTGCTCCGTCGGGAGAAACGAGATCAAAAACAAGATCAATATCCAGTTGAGTTACTAATCGAATCTGTACTTCTTTATTTTTTTTTCTGACATCGTCTCATATACAATTAGTTATTCGATGCATGAGAAAAAAGATTGCGAAATCATGTGCATCCCTTAAAATTACTCTCTGCTATCTTGTAAGATTTTTTTTTTAGAGAATGTAATTTTCGTTTCGAGATAAATCATACCTGCGATTTTATCTCGTTTTGAACTTTTAGATTCCGGAACATTAGCTACAAAATCAATCAAAACATCAGCTACAATTAAGTTTTCCGTACTTTATCCATTTAATGAGTTGATGTTTGAGGCTAAGACCTCTTTTTTTTTTAAGCTCAATATAGAGAGTTTAGTCCCTAGACCTAATACAAGTCCCAGGTTCTTGGGCTTATGCAGCCCTAGTTTCTTAGGCCTTAATACAGTCAGCCTTAGTCTCTTATACATTTCCAGGTTTTCTTGACATAGCCTTCGGAAAATATACGTAGGATATTTTCGGTGCTTTGCTATTGCCTTTTAACGGCGCGAGATGATGATATGTTCTGGATGGATTTGAACCTGGAGCTTTGACACAGAAAGCAGACGCTCACAACTCTCTACGCTCCACGATCACCTTCATGCATGTAACTTGAATTGAAATTTTCCAATCATATTTGCAAATTAGAGTCTTTTATAAAGCGTTTTCCTTTTACGAAAAGGAATTAGGACTCACTCGTAAGGACCCAGAGTGCGATTTGTTTCGAGCAAAATTAACGATTCGTATGCGTCCGAGTTATGATTATCGTCGTGTCGCGCCCTATGTTAGGGGAATTACCCGTTGGTGACGGTTACTAGTCCGCTTTACTGCCTACCGTGGCATAGCTCTCACTGTAATATGCTAATAGGTAGATGGTAGCTCTACCCCGCGTAACGACGGATCGTCGTATCGTGTTTACGAGGTGAACCGACCCCGGGGTTTCCCCTCGTGTCCCCCACACGCGCGATGAGAGAAGAACCTTACGAGGATCGTCGAGAGAGTCATTCCCGTCGTGGTATTCGTTACGCTCCCGTAATTGCTGGACGCGTCAGTTAAAGACTGTCGTGCAAACCGATACGATGAGAAGTTCCATACGGGGGACACGCGGGAACGGAATCGTTTATCGGGAGGAATCGTAAAGTAATCGGTTCGCGACACCATGAATTTCCGTCGATTTGCGTACGAGCTTTAACTTTTATAAGAGCAATTGTATACAACGTACCAGTCGTATCATTTCAACTCTTTATTAATAGCAACAAAGAGTTTATATACTACACAGGCTAGGTTCTTTTTTACCCGAAGTTTGATACTTTGTATATCGATGTGTCCATCATGTAACGTGTAATCATCTTGTTCGTATGAGGATTGAACATGCACAAAGTACAATGCAATCTGAATTATCATTTGGAAATAAATAATTGCGTAAACAGATACGTGCTGCGAGCAACGGGGGGAGATCGTGGTCGTGCGAATCGCTATCCTGTCAAGCAATATTGAAAACGAAGCAAAATTAATTAAACCGGCAGCGTTAGATCTGCAAGCGCGTATATCGGTTGCAGCGATAATTAAAACTACCGACAGGACGAAAAATTTTTAATCAGCGGCACGACCGCGGCGCGGACGAGAGCGGATTGTCCCTCGAACGGCTCGGGATAATATGGCACCGACAAATTTTGATTCGGCGCTTCGCGAGGACGAAAAATGATAGAGAGAAAAAAAAAAGAGAAGAAACCGCGGCGGGAAAAAAATCAAAAACCTCGCTTGTTTGCGCGTATTGGAGCTAAACGGGGGGTTGGCTCGCTTCCGCACACAATTGTCGGGCCCGGACGATTGACCGAGAGGCCGAATGGTTGGGAGTTGCTGTAGCACGCGGGCGTGGTGCGCGCGATAAAAATGGCGCACGCTCGACGCGACGAGGGAGATCCCCCAGCCCCCCCCCTCTCCCTCCTTTTATTCCCGAATAAATGCCGTGTGTGTGATGCACCCCCAACAGACCGCCCTGGACTACCCTGTCGAAAAAACATTGTTCCTCCCTCCCGCCCTTCCTTTCTCTCTCTCTCTCTCTCTCTCTCTTTCTCCGTTATCCCTTCACAGTCTCATTCCACTGCCGCCACCCTCGCGTTTTGAACCATCTATCCATGATTGGGAGGCACGAGCCTGTTTAACCCTCGAGCGGCTTATTATGCGGCAGTCGTATGAACGGGCGGATAGATGGATGGCACGAGAATGGTTTCGGCGGAGGCCGAAACGACAGATTGAAGGATTTTGGAGGGTTTCGGCGGTTTCTCGTGTCGCATTGCGAAGAGAAGAGGTTTCCTTCTTTGTGGGCTCAAGTGGACGAAGTGAGCGTTGCGGCAAAGGCGGACGTGAGAGACCTGTTTTATGCTGTAAATGTCGTCGATGACAAACGATTCGATTAAAGTTCTCAGGCTTTGCCGATGACAGGGTTTCGTCTCGCTTCGGTACTAGTGATAGTGACGCGACAGCATACTAATCGCGGTAACACACCATGATTAATAACTACGATCAGAATAATTATTGGTGATAAACATCAAGTTTAAACTTTTACAAAATTGTTTATTGGAACGCTCTAACGACTCGAGAATTGACATCGTGCTGTGCTAATTGATACGAGCAATTTACGGGGTGACAGCGCAGGATGAGTTATAGTTCTCCCTGACGGCTTGTCATAACATTACAGCCATGATGGTGCTACGGGATAGACACTAAAAGCAATCAATAATTAAGTAAGGTTATCCGGAAGTTCAATCGTTTGTCGCATTATGGGCTTGCCGCGCAATTAGAATATTAGGAATTAGGAGAATTTTATTTTTTTAATATAAAACGTTTTTCTTTGGACAGTTTAAGAAAATTATTAATTAAAGTATTCAATTAAATTTACAAATAATTATAATCGATTATTGATGATCATTTTAAAACAATGTTTATTAATTCATACAAAATGTATTCAATGTAAAGATATATTTTAATCAAAATATATTAACTTTACGTTAAAAAATTATATCATGACAATTTGTGTTTCTTAATTGATGAATATCGCGTGTATTGTGTCGCTTGAGTGATTCAAGCAGCCCGTGCGACATTCCGGGCACCTGATACCGCGGTATAAAAAAAAAAAAAAAAGAGCGAACAAGTGCATAAAAAAAACGAGACCAGGGTGTTGAAGCAACGGGGTAAAATCATCCCCTACAATCCCATTTCCGAGTGCAATAAACCAGACGATGGAGGAGAACGCCGCTGAGCAATAAACCGATCCGGATGAACATTTCGTCGTATACCGAACGATATCGTATCTGAATTTCCACAGAATGTCCGATCGTTTCACGCATCCGTGATCCATCTATCTATCAATGCATTACGCGCGTATACCCACCCTTGTGAAGAACTATATTATTTTTATAACGCGATAGTCTAATTATTTTATTTTATTTTTAAGCACGACATATAATATTTGCCTAATAGATAATTTTGTCAAAGTACGACAAATATTATAAATGTATTGATTGATCGAAGAAGAAGACAGATCGAAGAAAAACTTGGCTGCACGAACAGACCATTTTAACAGAAAGGATACATTCCCCGGGTATAGCTTTAAATAGCGAGACGATGCGATATTCTGCCGGACTGACCGATGCATCGTACGTGCATGGATTACGTGCCTGCAATGTAGAAAGGGTCATGCTCACACACGAGAAAACCGATTATCTATTGCACCGCACCGGGCGCGTAGATAACTCCATCCTAATGCACAATAAGGAAACGTAGTACGTGCGTTGCGCGCATTAAAAGAGAAGAAAAAAAATAGCTAATTATTAAGATAATAATGAAGGGAGAAAGCTAGCGGTCTGTTAGATCACAAACTAATGTCTCTGCTATTAGTTTAAACATAACTGCAAAGCGATTTTTAGAATCCCATGAGCTAGCGCCGAATAATTCACATAATTCACAGTTATTTTACAGCAGGCTTTTAATTTGGAGAATATTCTATTAACTGTGGAATTTCATTAATAAATTTTTAGATACGTGTCGAAAGATCTGATAAAGAATTAGATCTGAGAAATATACTTTTGGTAAATTCAGATATGAATCTTCCCGGCAAGACTCCATAGGCATAAGGTTCTGCAACGGCAACGGTAACTAGAGCAATCTAAAATACATTCCGTTCGATTCGAACGTACGGTATAATTTTGTGGAGCAATAGCGAGGAAAGGATCTCTCGCGATCTTTTAACTTTCCAAACGGCGTTTCGCTCGTAAACCCAACCCACCCGTGAGCCACCTTGTCCCTGAGAATCTCTGTCCTTTGACTATCGCTATACAATATTCATGCTGCCGTGCCAAGTGTCTCGCAATAACTTAGTTATCTCACGATGATTGTGACTCAAATATGCGCATGCGGAATATTAATGCCGTCGGAAAGAGCGCGCGCGTTGCAATATGCACGGAGACGCGGCGCGTCCGTGTGGCAGCGTCGCGTCGCTCGGATGCAACGCGGGGGAGAGGGGGGGGGAGTCGTGACGCGAAGGGAAACGGTGCGGGCGCCCATTGCAATTGCGTTCTCTATCGCGTCGGCCGGCGCGTAGCCGCGTTTACGTAGTTGCCGGTGGACGCTGTACCAGAGGTGTAATGGGCAACGTGCACGCTGTCGATAGTTATTGCTTTGTTATTGGGCCGTGCGACGGGACGTGTCCGCGCTACCGAGCGACGCGACGCCGAATATTGCACGGAGGTCGTTTTATTGGAAATTTCCCGCGGCCCACTTCTGGATTTCCGCGATTTTCCCGTTCGCGCGGACGTGACGACGCGTGCCAGCGTGGCGCTTTTCCACGTTCGCTTTCTCCCGGCGCCCGCTTTTGCGCTTTTTTTTTGCTCCCTTTTTGCATCCTCNTTTTTTTTTTTGCAAGCGGCGTTCTGTAAAATCCGGGGCTTCCGAGTAAATCCGAGTTTATTATTAAATCAAAGCTCGTAACGCGACACGCGCGCAAACTGGTATTTTTTTTTTAGAATTTCTGGGTCACTAGAGACGATTTCAAAGTGTTCCATGTTTTCTAAATATGAAAAACGTGAATTAAATAAAGAATTTTCTGATATTGGAAAAATTTGGAGAAATTTTGAATACTATGCTATAATAAAAAAGAAATAGAACGCGAACAAAAGAAAATGATGAAGCACATAAAATTGTAATTGTCACAAAAATTCGAAAAATAGTTTGAAATAATTCCATCACTGACGTTAACGCGTGTTTGGATTTATAACATATTTCATCAAAAAGCTCGCTACGCAGAGGCCTTTCTAGGCTAACAGTTTCCTCCATTTTCGGAAGAACGTTCGATCCAATTGGATCCAATCACGAACGGTAGGGCTGCACGTGGCTTAATTGATTTGATTTCGAGGGGTTTTCATCCCACTTTCGACGCGTACTTCCCTACAACGTGACATTAAACATTGTGTGGCACTCCCCTCTGCGTTTCCACTTCGTCTTACCCTTATAATTTTTCCAAAAGGTCGCCCGGGGTTCCGTGTGCGCTTACACACACACACACACAACATACACATAATGCGCGTGCGTGCGCGCAAAATCGAGAGTTTCTAATAACATCCAGTTTGCATTCAGCAATTATGTTTCATTGTAATATTTAAGAATGTACCTTTTTCTGTATAGTTAATATTATAATTCAACTACTTTATTCTGCGAAAGAAATGGGAAAAAATCGGTGAATCGCATGTCACGTGAAGCCTCTTTGTGTGAATGCGGGCGCACCAGACGTCATTATAATGCCCCTGATTGTATTGTACATAAGTTACATGTCACCTGATTGTATTCGTCAATCGTGACTAGTAGTTTCCATCTTGTTTCTCTGAATGCAATTGATTTCGAATAAATTACACATAATGAAGGAGAACCATTGCTTCACGAAATTGCAGTCGACTTTCTTTCCCGATTTCTTTACAAGAACTATTTTATGCCACTAATGATTAAAATGGCCAAATACTGATTGTTTGTGGAAGAATAGTTTTCAATTTTTTTACATAAAAAAAATTATAGATTAATTTCTAAATGAACAATCTGATGCTTTCTTTTACAAATTATTTATATTCATTCATAGCTTATACTATTAACTAAAATTTATGAAAATTTATCTATAATAAATCTATTATAATTCATAAAACAATTGTCAGTAGCTAACAGATTTTAGCTTCAAAGATGTTCTAATATATCACTTGAACTTTAAACGATATTTTTGTTTAAAACTTTGAATGGAAATACATAGATTTACACTTAGCACCTCTTTACCTTTGTTTAAAAGTAATTTTGCAATGATATCAGGTTTAAAAAAAATTTTTTTTCATGCTAATTATCGTATTATACTAGAGTCAATTTAATCGCGAAAGGATGAGTTGTCATAGCAGAAAACCGCAATTGCTCATGATGATTCCACGTTTCGTCACACGTTTGTTGCAAAATCTAATTTAGAACGTATATACGACTCATACGAATATACCTCATGATAGTCGCACTGGCGTCTATACGACTCGAGGCAAATTGCGAGCGTGGAGCCGATTTCATCAACGTTCGCGCGAGGATATCATCGATCTCTTCGCCTATTACAGGACCAACCGAACCTAGCTTGCCAGCACCGGAAACCACAAGCGCGCATGATGATTCAGTGACTCGTCATACGCTCGTTACAAAATCTAATTTAAAATTGAGATGATGTACGAGATTAAGGCGTGGAAAGTTCTGTCGTGTTGCAAGAAACCACGAGCAATTATACTAGCTTCGTCAATTACAGTCTAATTGGAAAGGCGTAAAAGCCCCATAATACGTAGCTGCAAGCGTAAAATCTTTTCAGGTTTGCTTTTCAGAATTGCTTAGTTTTTATTTAACGAAACAAACAACGCGTGTGTTCGTTATTACGCTTAATTAATTATTACCTAATATACAAATTGCTTGTTGCACTTGAAATACAATTAATTGTCTTCATGTGTTGTCCATAATTGTAGTATGTTAAGTAGTCAGTCTAAACAAAGGGAGCATAAAGAGAAGAAATTGTGCATCGCCTCGTTCTACAATGTAATTTTCAATATCCAGCTTATTAACTCGGAATAATACCACGTCCCTGGAGCTTTAACCCTCCTTGAGATTACACGACTTGTCGACGTGTTAGTGTTGGTAGATCCAACATAATACATATATATATCCGTACGAAATCTTATTCATGTCTCGTATTGCTGGGGTGAAAGGAATGCACATAGTCGTAAATTGAAAAATTATGAAAAATTATGAAATAGAAACAGCGAGTAGATTAATTATTTCAACACAAAAATTTCGAAACATTAGGATTTTTTTACAGGTTAATATGATTTACATTTTTTAAATAAAATTATCTTGACATGTATTAAATATTACACTGGAAAAAAATTGTCGAAAACTAAATAGTCCGATACGTTCAACTAAATATTGAGTTAGTTAAGTTAATTTTTTATTTAAAAAACGTTTATGATTGACGTGAATGAACTATATTTTTTTGTGCAACTAAATAAATAACTCAACCCAATGTTTATTTGAATCGGACTAATATTTTAGTTTTCAAACAAATTTTTTTTCTCAGTGTATAAATCACATATACAATAGTGGTGTATTATTTACGATTTAAAGACCTTTTATTCGCGTCAAATTTTAAGACGTATGTCTTCGAGAAAAAAACGTTAGCCTCATGTAGAATACTAAAGTCATATTTAGACTCGTGTAATATTTCAAAAGAATATTTATAGAAAATTAATATTTATTCGGGTATAGCATTAAATCATGTGACGTTTTTATTCATAAAATTGCTTAATTTTACGATATGACAAAAGAAAGAGTTAATGGGTTTTCAGCTGAAGAAATCTAAACAGAAAAAAATTAACGCTGAACGTTGCGTGTTCAACTCTGACCGCGTGACGCGTGACTTCAGCACTTCTTCTCGCGCATTCTCAAACGGGAAGACGTCTTTTCCCGTGTCCCTTCAATGCGACGCCTATCTATCCACGACCACGTAGGCGTTTTTATGCGAACATTCCCGCGCCCTAACTCGTCTCCTTTTCGAGCTCGAGTGTGCGAGAGGCGAGTATTAAAGTTCTGTTTTACGTGCCATCGCGGAAATGACGAATCCCGTTTCTTTCTCGTGCTTCTCTTGGCAGGCAAGTTAATGGTCGAAGCTTCCGCAGACTTTCATAATTTCGGGGGAGACGAATCTCTTTCCGGGAGACGTTTCGAAATTCCACTTTTCTTTCTGCTGGAGCTCTGAAGCTTCTCGAGAAGTTTGATTGCTACAACGCACCGTGATGTGTCGGGAAGATGTCAGGGTTCGGCTTGTACGCGGGAGACGAACGATTTTCAATGATGAACGATATATCGCTAAGAAACGTTACGTTATGCGAGCAGCTGCTCTTCTCTTCGTTCATAAGCGCATTTGCGTATGAGATAGCGAACAGCGCGCTCACGTCATTGTGTAAATTTATCTAACGAATTCCGAATTATTAGCTGAAATAACTGTGCGTCAGTAATTTGTTAAAGTACTATTAATCGAGTATGTAATATCGTACTACATGAAGAGCAGCACTAAAAATAGATTTGTTTGCACGATCCTATCACATTATATTCAATGTGATTGAGCGATTACGGTAGTCATCAAAAGGAAAATTTATCTTGACAGTAAAAAATTGGGAGGTAAGAGATCTCATGAATTTCAAATTTCTTCGAATAATTTAGAAAGACATTGCAGCGACAGTAATAATTGATTTAAATCGCAAGGCTTTGGCCGTCATTATGGAAGCTATTCTGGCCATTTCCGAAAGCAAAATTATCGGTGGTAGCGTGTCGTATACCTGTATAAGTTACACGCGCCAGTCTATCTACATATACATATATCTCTTTGGCCGATTCGTGTGTACCCAGTGTCGGTTATTTTGACAGGCCCGATAATTTCACGCCTCTCTTTGCGTCCTAGGAGAGACACATTCTACGTTAGCCCCACTTGCCGCGCGGTGGTATTTGCAACAACGAACAATTTTGTTCGTCGGTGAACGGGCGGGCACCTTGCTATTTCACCTTGAAACCGGTCCAACGGTGCTTCCCTTCGGCTCCGGCCGATCGAATCGAATCTCCATGTCCGATCTCTCGTTCACCCGTAAACGAGTTCCATCGCGCGCGGCTACGAGAATGATTCGCAAGTATCGGTGTTTACTCGTGCAGTCATCTTCTAAATTGCGACGCGTTTATGACTGCGTGTCGATGAGAGATCAATACGGCAGAAAAAGATTATTGCTGCGCGGACACTCGTATTTCGAAGTGCTTGCGAGATAGAGAAGACAGTAATATCTTTTATGTTTAGTAATTAGACGCGTTCGGAAGAGGCGGGCGGGATGAGAAATAGCATTTTATCGAATATATTTTATCTAAGGAATGCTAATGGCGATACGGTATTCTGATTTCAATGGCCATTGATGCAATTGCACGCTGGTGTTTCTTATATGGACGCACGGCACTGCTCTCTTACGTAATTAATTACCGACGGATGCTCGATCGATAGAGAATAACTAATTATCTTTATCTACTTTGGAATCGTTCGCCAACGTGCTTCACAGTAGGCGATTCTCGCGATTTTTCACATTGTCCTTGCTGCATCATCAGTTATCAGAAATAAAATACAAGTAGCAGAATTATTCGTTTGGCCATTCGTTTGGCCACCATTTGGAAATTGGCCATATAGGCATTTCAAAATGTGCCATCCTTGTGCGCGCGCTTCCGAAAATTCGAACGCGTGCTGCGGGAATACAAAAGAGGAAGAGTCGGCGAGCTCGAGAAAGAGATCGCTCGACAGTGATATGTAATGTATCTGGCATGACAAGGCGAGAGCAATTAAATGTCGCCGGATGCAGCTGCAGGCGATTGCGTCATCGGAGCTACTTTGCAACCTTGATCTCTTCTCGGAGGGGTCTATTCACCGCGGCTCCCGCCTCCTCCTCCTCCCCCTCCTCCTCTCTTTATATCGAGTATCTCGTTCCTCCACCTCCGCCTCTCTCGTCCCTTTTCGAAACTTCAGTGCCGTCCTCTCTTTGACTGCGATGATCGGCGTTGTCGTCGAACGCCGCGCCGTTTGCATTCTGCACTTGTGCCGCGCGACAACTTCTGCGCCTTTTTACGACCCGCGAAAGATGTAACGACGTTTTACGACCACGCGTTTGTATGTGAGAGAAAGAGAGAGAGAGAGAGAGAGAGAGAGAGAGAGAGAGAGAGAGAGAGAGAGCGGCGGCCATGCGAGAGCACGCGAGGTCCTTTCTAAAAAAAATTCACGACACTCTAATAAAAAGTCACGATCCTATCCCGCCGTTTAGAATTTTACGATGATGCGTGCGGCGTTTTATAGTATGTCGAAGCGGAAGCGTCTATCGATTGGCCGGCCCACGATCGGTGAGGCCCGAAGGCGCGTCGCATTAAAAACGGTTTATCTTATGGTTAACGATTGACTACTCGAGCAGGTTTCAGCGTTACACGCGATCACCTTGTCTGGTTGACGAGAGAATAAATTAATAATTTAATAATCATTGAAAGAAGTGACAGGTTAACCTGTTGCACAAAAGGTTGTCGTTGGCCTTTAAAATGGCTTTTGCCGTCTGCTTTCCGGAGCCATCGCGAATCTCCTCCATCCTTGCGGCGCGGCGACGTTACAAAAACGCGTGACGAAGCGGACCCTTTTTTTTGTCGTTTTGGATCGCGTCGTGATACTTGCGAAGAATCGTGGGACTTGTTGAACTATGTGCCATAGTTTAAGCTCTTTATATTGGTATGCCGTTAAGGATAAATTAACAATTTAGTAATCATTGATGGAGTTGATTTTAAAATAACTTCCGCCGTGTCCACTCTTTCGAGTTCTAACGAGTCTTAACGCGGCAACATACTGCAAAAACGCGTGATGAAATGAACTTTTTTGTTATTTTAATGAATTGTAATCCTTTTGAAACTTGTTGAACCGTAGTCCATAGTTTGAGCTCGTTATCCTTGTGTGCTGATGGCTTGAGGATATATATTCTTGAGTACCGTTCAAGTTTATTATGATTTAGAGTCAAAGTGCATTATGTATACCTATTTATTTATTTGTGTTACGTTATGAGAAATCTTAAAAAATATATGGGAATATAGAATTGTATGGGATAAAATACGAGGAAATTAATTGATAATGACTGTAAAAAGTTTAATAAGATAATGCCATATAGTAATAAATAAAAGACGATACGTTGAGAGATAAAACATAGTAGGAAGCTATTTTGTCAACTCAGTCAATTTAGGATCGGTTCAAATTAGGGTCAAAGTGGTCACGAACGTGGATGCGGGCGCGTAAAATCTTTTAAGAGGGAAAAAGAAGTTCCCACGAATCGTGGCGAACGTTGCAGGGAAGTCTCTAGTCTTCGTGCGCGACGGAGCTTCGTCTTAAATTCAATTCACACATGGTTAAACAAGCGTCACGTTTCTCTTTTTTTTTTCACACAATCGTACTGTCACCGTCGTTGAGTCAAACGTGATGGCTCGTATCCTTTTAGAGCCGTACGACAGCACTTTTATTGCTCTTTTTCCAAGAATAACGAGCGAGAAGGGAGCCACAGTAGTAGAACATTATTAGTTTTTAGTGCCCTCAACATTGTAACATTCCATTTTGCTTACGAAACCTGTAAAACGCTATAAAATTTGTCTACCTAATAAAACTTATCGTTCCAGCGGATACGACAGGCGCGATAGACTAAAAAGAAAAACGGATGTGCTAGTGAAACAGTCCCGCTTTATTTTTGACGATAACAGAGACCCGTGATCGATACTGCCGAAATAACTTTAACTGCAAAATTTACTTCTCGTCATATGTCAAACGAATTTCAGACAGGCGTCAAAGATTGAATATCGACTTTTGTGACTCGGGTCACACGATCTATTGCCTCCGTACACGTTTGCGCATATATCGCACACCCTGTTCGGCGCGATTGGTTCAGCGGAAAGCCGATGCCGCCAGCTACTCTGAATAATTAAACTAGCTCCCTGATGCGTGATCTGATTGGTTTCACGCACGGAAATTCTCTGCGCGCTCGCACATTTTGCGACAAAAAAAAATACTGCATGTTTAGTTCAATCTGTATTGCGGCGTTCGCGTGACATTAGCGATATCAAATTTAGCTCCGTTACTATCCTCACATGCGATTGATGAAATACAAAAACGACATCGCAGAAAAAACTAATTAACTAATGCTGTATTTTTCCAAATAATCCACAATCATTGCACATACGTTTCAAAGTGTAATGAGTTTTGCAAACAAATGTTTTGCCTCAAAAGAATATTTGTAAATCTCTGTTGCATTCAGTTGATCAAGGAAACATATTGAATATATTATGTGTATTCGTACGTGATAAAATACGAGAAATATTTAAAGATTCGTGATGATTATTTACAGAAGAAATATCAGCGTGTAAAAAAACTCTTAGATATTCACTGTATCATTATACTACAGTGTACGTCTTAATCGACAAATCAATCGAGAAAACACGCTATCCGCGTGAGCCTAACGCACGGTGATCGAATAAGTGTTTCACGCAAATAAAGACCTCGCGGTAATGATATCATTCGACTGACTCAACAGCGGTCACATTGACCAGGCTAACGCGTTTAACTACGAATAAATGACAATCGATGCTATTAATCGGCCGATAATCAAATCACTCAATTGACTTGGTTTTCCTTTGAACGCCCGATCAACGCAGATTACAGGGCACTTCTTCCTTCCGCGTTTTTACGCTAGTTCGTGCGAAAGTTCATTGTAAGTGCGAGCAACCTTTGGCAAATAAAGTCTCAACCTTTACAAATAAAGCGTGCAGTTTTAGATCGCGTAATTATATGTTAATTTACACGTCCTTTTGGTTCTGGAATATATAAAATTCTCGTAAATTGAGACTAGAATAAAATTAGATAACAGAATATTTTATCACCTTAAATAGAGAAAGTCGCCTTAATTAAATAACAGAAATGTACATTAATTTAATAAATTTCTTTTTTATGTAATATTTTTTGTGTGCTGTGTGTGTTCGAAATAGAGATCCATGTGCTAGTAGAGTGTATATGGTAATTTTCTAACAAATATCGATTAATTAAATCAAATGAAATAAAGACATCGGATGACGATATTTCCGATCATTTACCATACTGAAATTCGTCGTCATATTTGCTATTAGATCACACACGAAGAAATTAATTGTACAACTTAAGTGCAAAAAATATTCTACGCCCGTTCCTCGCTTCTCTTTGTGACGAACCACCCGCAGAAAAAAAATCAATCATAGCCAGTTATGCACTACGTGTTCGTAATAATTACGCCGTGCGATTCACGGACGCGTACGCGGTTGTAATTGGAGCAATCGCGCTCTCTTTTCTTCTGTCTCTCTCGCGACGTTAGATCGGATTCCTCCCACCCCGTCTTTCCGCGCGCTGCACAACTCGTTGTCGTCATCTTCCTCTTCGTCTTCTTCCGCGGCAGCGGCATGGCATCGAGTCATTCTACCGCCAGGGGCGTCGGTGTTGCTGGTAGACTTTGAAGGAAGTAGGGGGGAACCGTGCAGGGCCGTGTGTGTCCTCGGCGTGTGTGTTTCTCCGCTCGGTGCCCCTCCGAGACTCTTCAGTTCTTCGCGAGCCTTCGTACGGATAGGTTTCACGGGATCGAACATTTGAGATTTCGAACATCACCGGTCATCTTATAAAAGATTTCATCCATCTGGATTTCGTTTCGATCGGGAATCAAGAAGCGATTGTGATTATGGGAAACGTCGAGAGCTATTTTTCCAATTTTGAGTTACAAAGAAGACTCCATAGATGACTTGGTGATTAACCGGCAACGTGGCAGTGTTCGTTGAGAATTCACGTGATTAACCGTAGAGCATTGAGCTCTTCCTCAACGTGCTCCATTTAGTGCGAGCCGGCACGGAGGACTGCTCCTTCGTTCGGTTCATTAAACTCGTTTTTTCGCGAATTAAACGCGAAAAAGATAATGCATCGATTATTCCTGTCGTTTCATCCACCAGTGAGTCTTTCGATATGTGATAGTGGACACATTATTTGCATTTGCGTACTTTGAACCTACACTCCAATCTTACCATAAGAATGTGCGCCATCATCAAGGATATATCTGTTTTAATTACAGTTTATTTTATAGATATTGCTTTTGTATGTTTTTCCTTATTTTTACTTGTTTTTAATTTTATTCGATTGCCTTCTCTCGGAATAAGCAATAAGCAAACTACCGGAGAGTATTTTTACTATAAGAATTTTAATAAGCCGTTTGAAATCGACATTAAATGGCAGATCCTGTATATATATCTGCTATAGGAAGCTGCATAGATACATGCACTAAAAGAGTTGACGGATTGAGCTCGAAACCTGATTTGGACTGTTTCCTATCTTTTGAGGGAGATCAAGGAGACCAGGGCTGATCTGGATTATCACGCAATTTTTTATTGAATGATTAAATATCATTGATATACTAATCTTCAGTTACAATCTTTTAATTTAAGTCTATTATTAGAATCTAAAATTTTAATTGCTAAAAATTCAAGTGACAATTATACTCTAATTAACTTTCCCTAAGGATATTACATATAAAGGTATGTATGGAGGACGACATAGCGTGAAACTCAAATGTTTGGTGCTTGTGGTGCAGCGGACACTCATCGAACTGAAACACTAATGAAGAATGAAGAAAGAAGAGAGAGACGGTATCTAATGAATATGGTAGAGATCCAGCAGCGAGGTATAGAGTTCCTACGTAGTGTTCAGAAAGTAGGAACTTCATACCGTGCTCTTGGACTTGCCGAAAGATCTTCGACCGATACTCCACGTGTTCTACGGCGATAAAAGAGACCATCAGTTCTCTCATCATTCCTATCCCTGTTGTCGCATGCAATTGCGATAGCAAGGGTAGGAAACTGATGGCGAGAGAAGCGAACGTGATTAGCATAAGACGTAGTATCAACAAAATCTGCAATCTCTCGATCGGATGCTGAATGCGAACTACGTAAGTCACGAAGTATAATTAAGTTGAGAGACACAAAGAGGGGTTTTGTATAAGCATTAGATAACCCGAAGATATTGTAGGCGGAGGAAAAGAGAGCGCAACAGACCCATACATTCCGCGGCGTTTTATCGCGAGTATCCAAGAATCACTTGCATGATCGTTGCTCAAAGATTTATGTGGTAATAAATACAAATGTATGGAATTTTTAATCACCGTTTCAATCGTGTGAATTGTTAAATCAAATGGATGCCGTGCTTGCCGGCGATTTTTTTTAATAGCTGCTACAATTATGATTGTACATTTTTTATTGTTCAGTATTCAGATTCACACGTTCACATTTAGAACTGCACAATAACATACATATTTTTATTTCGCTTTTTGCAAAATGTAACTGTATAATTTTCATTTCACGATAACATTAAATGCAATCTTTATAATGAGCAAATATAATTATTTATAATTATTTGATCATATTGTACACGCAATGTGAACACGTGCGTCAATTTTGAAACCATTTTTTTACAGAAGAACGAGTAAATCTTGCACGTATTGCATACGTTGCTTTCCAAATTGAAAGAAGCATATGTAAACGTCATCGTGTGACGTTTATAAAAACGCAAATATTTTTTTAACGATTAATATCTCAATTAGCTCTGCAATTGATCTTGCGGTCTACAGAAATTAATATTTGGCGCAATGACATTGTTAAACGTGTCACAAGTGTACAAATATTTTATCTATGTAAAATATAAACTGCAATTTGAAAGATTATCAAGGCAATTGCATCAATTCCATATAGAGTTATTTTAATATCATTGATTTTTATCCGTTCGAATACCCAAGCGTGTAATTCGCGAAGGAGACGCACCAGACATGCCCCGTTATGATTAATAATTAGCGATTAATTATCGATTCGTCGCGACAACGCCGCGCCGCGCCGGACGATCGGTTCGCGGAGGCTCGTGATTCCACGGCGTGGCCCCTGTTTACGCAGCGTAAAATCAACGATTGGGAGAGTCGCCGAGCAGCATTACAAGTGTCCGTTCCAATGACACGAGCCGCATTTTATATCTCAATTGACGCAATCAACCGATCTTGNCTTTATATATATATATATATATATATATATAAGAACAAATCTTAAGCTTCTTCTCTTTCTTCATTTTCTTCTCAGCATGGATAAAGCTTCGATAAAATCTGAGAAAGCGATCGCTTGAAATATATTTATCCGTGCAAGTAGGAAGTGTCGCGCGTCGGTCTAAAAACGGCCACGCGTGGGAATCGGTGCGATCAAGCCGTAGCGATTTTGACGTTTATTAATTCGGATGTCATTCGCGATAACACGTACGCACTTTACGCGGCACGCACAAGTAGTATTTCGTGTATTCCTAGCGCCGGATTGATCGGATTTAATTCGCGCGATGGAGTATGACGAGAATAGATTTACCGCTGACCGGCCCCGTCTACGCCTTAGGTATTCACGCGGGAGAATGTTCTTGGATTGTACCATATCGAGCTTGTCTCATTCGTACAAACACGCATGGCAGATATCGGGAAATTACTTCTCTCATGCCGGACGTATAATCGATATTTCGTATGTACATGATGATAATGTCATTGCTACGAAAATATTAGCGATTGCGTTATGTATAGTATAAATAAGATTGTAATATATATCGCTTGTGCAATTTCATGTAATTATAGATCAGCGTAAAATCGTACGAATAAAAAGCCAAGCAATACATTTAAAATTATACTATTGCGTCAGATTTCGTTGTCGATAATCTCACCACTTCGTAAATAGCTTGAAGATACATATGCTGGAGGTTATAGAAACAACTAATTTGATAAGATGCACGGGGAGGAAAAATTATATTTTTTTATTACAAATCAGTTGGTATTTATAAATTTATAAATGCACACGTATATTAAAAATAATTGCCAAAAAAGTACTAAATGAATAACTCATCACTACATAGAAAAAAACCGACTATCAAATCAACAATTCATGTTTCATATATGCGCAAGAATATAAAATCTTCTTGGAAGAATTTGATAACCTTGATCAGACATAATTTGCTTACATGAAGAAACAAAATTTCTTTATGTTAGCAAATTATGTGTCTTTGAGATTATAAATACTTCCAAGGAGATTTTACATTCTTGCTTATATATGAAACAATGAATTGTTGATTTGATACTCATTTTTTTCTGTGTAAATATTTATATTTTTTCAAATTTTTACGTCATAACGGAACAACTTTTTGTTACTTGAAAATTCAGATTTGAAAATAATTGTACTAATAAACACAGTGTACAATATTTTTCCGTAAAAAAAGTTATCGCGTAATCAAAATTTTTTAAAAATATTTCTATAGTCATCCAGAATCAAAGTGTTTATATAATAAAAGATAGAATATATAATGCTTGTAGAGAATATTTTAGAACGTGTGAATGTCACAAATGAAATGGCTTATAAAGATTTTATAGCCATTGTGTAATTATTTAAGACAAATCCCAAGTTGAGAGACTTCAAATTAACTGTCTTATAAAATATTCTTGTGTATCGATGGCAATTCTTAATTTTACACACTAAAAGACCTCGATTTAATCTCGATATTGTGTGTCGTAATAAAGCGTATAAACTTATTTAATTATTAAAAATTTGTCACAATTTTTCGCACGTGCAATTTCTATGCCAAACAATATTATGCTAACGAAGCTTTTGATGTAAATAACCTCGAACCATTATTAGAGGTAAATAGGTACATCGGACCGTGCGGTCAACAGTTCTATAATTAAAGCATACTGAGAGCACATGCACATATTGAAATTGTAATGTGCACATTCCACCGTCCTGTACTATCATTATCCATTATTAACACCTAACCGTCTGCAGTACGTATACCTGGATTATTAAAAAGGTCGAGAAAAATAACTATATGTTATTTCACTTATATGAGAGAAATAATATTATTTCATTTATCGTTTCAATTGCTATTTCTCATTTTATAATGGAATATATACTTCATTATATGATATATCATTTTGTACAAATACAATTCACTAACAGAAAAAAATATTTTGTAAAATATTTTGTGTGTAATATTTCACATTTTTCAATATTAAAACAAACGAATAAAACAAGCTAAATGTCACAAGTATTTTAATGTATATTAGGATAAACAAATAAAAAATAAAACATCACAAATACATACATATAATTCATACATAAAAAAATACATAGTATAAAATATTTCTTTACGTAAAAAAAAATATATAATAGTATAAGATATTGTATAAAACATTTTTAATTTTTGATAAAGCTCTTTTTCGATCTAATAATTTGGTTTTTATTACTGGACAATTTATTGTGACAAATTTTAATTTCATTGATCATATCTACGTAATATGACTTGCGCTTCGATTACTTACAATTCAACCCACCATATTGACGATTAATCTTTATACCTATTGTTACTTTCATACATATGTATTAAGAAGGATCTAATTACGGATCGAAACGTCTATAATATTTTTATAGTAATAAATTTATACATATGAATAAATTGTATCAACTTTTATAAGTATTATTATGTTCTTTTGATTTATATTCACACACAGAGCGCTTAAATTTTACATTTTTTAGTTTTATAACTTTCTTTCTGATGTTATATTTGTAAAAATATTGATGTGTCCTTTTGTATGTGTCTGTATATTTTTATCATTCTAGTGTTCTACTCGACTTGTACCACATTTGTTGTCACAGAACCTTCCCTGACACATTTTAATGAAACTATACTGACCTCACTAAAAAATACAAAAAAAAAAACAACGGAATATATTATCGTAGAGCGAGAAAGCAATTTCATCGATTAGTCCTTTGCGAGGCCGAGATTGTCTCGTCCGCTTCATATATCTTCTTCGGGGGTTGTTCTACAGGGGTCCTCGTCGACAGGTTCGACCCGATATTGGTCCCGATCGATGTTTGCATGTGGTGACAGGATTATGTTTGAGTCACCGAATCAGTGCCACGGCCATTTGTCACCTCGAGATTAAATAGAGAACCAACTGCCTTCGAGGAACGGGTGGGGAATGGGATACAAGGGTGACTACTAGGCAATCTTCCCTCAAACCTACCACCGAGAACGTCTTTACACCCCTCATGAAGATAAGACGTTTTATGACATAGACTACTTTGTCATTGTATTAGCATCATATTGTGACTAAATATTTTCAACCGTTAATCTAAGAATGTTTATTATTTTATTTAAGTATGTTTATTCTTTCACTCTTGTTATAAAGCAATCGTAGTAATATTTATAATTTTATAAGTATTATAGTAATAAAAAAATATCTATTAATAAAATAAAGATAATACTTTAAAATATGTAAAATTTCTGCATGATAGTGTAGGTATCGTATTTTTTCTAAATATATATTTTACAGTCTAGAATTTTACTTGTTTCGGTTCTGAAAAAAAAAAAATGAAAAAAGAATCAAAGTAATTAAAATTGTAGATATTTCAATGTTCAGCACATGATATAAATTGTTAAAAATTTAAGAATAACGTATATAGAAATAGAATACCGAATATTAAAAATTAAATAAAAGAATGTAATGCGAATAAACTCTTGACATTAAGAAAAAAATCTTTATCATAAAAAATTTATTTAAAAACATATTAAATATATATTTAAAAACATATTTTCTGCGGATATTATATTTATAAAATATTAATAACAATATTGTGAATCTTGAATAGAAATATATAAAAATATTAACGATATAAATCTTTTCGAAACATATGAACGATTTGCAGGTGAGAAAATCAAAGAGAAAAGGACTGCGTTAGAGAAATTTTGTAAAATAAAATTTTGAATTCAAGCGAAAACTTTTAGCTTTATATGTACGAAATAATCGCCAGCAGGCTTGAGATAACCGGTGCACTCGAAAGGCCTTAGCTTATCTTGAGATATGATAAAGGGCTAACCACACCGGTTCAGCCTCGTCTCGCTTTCGTTCTTGTGCCCGTTTTTTAATATGTTTTTTAGTCGGGGCTACATCTCGCGATGTATCGCCTCGTGTCGACTGTGCCCGATCTCGAACGTGCGGTATCCTTTATCGTGTAAAAAACTGAGATAACATTTATCTGAATAATGTTAGCTTTTGAAACCTAACGCTATGTGAATACGTTGCGTAACTATTACATGAGAATTATCATGAAGCTAAAAGACATATTCGTATTTTTTCCTCAATCGATTTAATGTATTAATCAATGTGACTTGCTAAACTTGAATTTAGTGATCGTACTGGTCAGGTTCTAATAAGATTAAACAAGATTGTACAAGATTTCTTTTTAATTAAATGTATAAATGTATAATGTTAAGATTACATTAGAAAAGGATTTATTATAATTTATATTAACATTTCTCTTAAAATTATTTTTAAGAAAATATTTGTATTTTTATCATTTATTGTAAACTTTGTTTTAATATCATTATCCTTTTCTAATATATTTTTATTGCACAACCAACACGGTTACTCTCTCTCTCTCTCTCTCTCTCACTCTCTCTTTCTCTTCTAAAAAAATAAAAAAATACTATTGTATTTTTATTTACTAATAAATTTAGATATTATGTTTAATTTTCAGTTTCTTTTCGCGCAAAGTTTTTCGAAGTACACGAATTCGCCATTTTTTCAGACGGATTTGGCATCTGAAACGGATTGGCATTTGGAAAGATGCAAAGTACAGCATCTGCCCGTTTTTCCACGCGGCGCGTATATACGTACGTGGACGGCCTGACAAAAATCACGCACGTGAAAAGGTGGGGTGCATAAATTATGGCGCCCGCCATGTTTGTCCCGTGGCGTGGCGATTGGACGAGCGAAAAAACAGGAATCCATCCCCCGTTTAAGTGCTCCCACACGCGTTCACCCCAACGACGAAACAACCCGCGCCGAAATACGCCATTTCTCTTGCACGATTTGGAAATCTAGCGCTGAAAGTTTTAGGGTGGGAAACTTCTTTGCGAGATTCGTATTGCTTATACAAAATTGTTACACACATACACACACATACACATACCCACATGCTCATAATTCTTCTCCCTGTTATGCTCGTATTATTTATTGAAAAATATGAAGGATGTATGATCACTTGAAATTAAATATCTCTATTAATCATCGGTTATAGATTTCCACAACTTGGAGAAAGAATTTATACAAAAATTGCGAAGTTCGCAGCTCATTTATTTTTATTAATATTTGATAGATTGTGCTGAATTATTTTGTACATATTTTATAAATACATACAAAACATTCACAAAAAATAAAACTATCCATCCGTAAATAAATTTTGCTCAAATAATGTACATTTCATAGTTTTTATAAATCAGTGTTAAATTTGAAGCTTATTATTTGAGAACAAATTGACGTCCAACAGCAAAAATCTGATGTTTGTTTGGACAATGCTTATTTTTCACTGTGTTTGCAGTTTTCTTTCTTGACGTAAATACACAAAAGCTTAGCCAATGACACGGGTAATGACGAAAGATTGCATAAGACTTGATTCACACAAACGTAGAAAGAGTTAAAAATTAATGGATTTTACGTAGTATTGAAATATAGTGTTTGACTACCGCTTTTACAGAAGCTTACACCTGGCGCTGTTGCGCATTCAGCGCAAATTGCATTTCATTGTACTACACAAAGGCAGCACGTTGCTTACAACTTCGGTCGTCGAACTCTATGGTACTAAACGCAAATTTTCGTGTATGAGATACTCGAAAATCGACGCGAGAAAATACTTATTAAATCTATTATGAGGTAATTTAAATTTTTACATATATGGGGAAAAATAGTTATTATAAATAGTATATTAAAAAACCTATTAAAGATATTTTGAATTGATTTTGGATTTAATTTTTAAGAGAATTTAATAGCTGTTAAATTTTATATTATAAATTAAACAATTATGAAAAGTTAATTAAAATAGTGAAATTAATATATAATAAATGATAAATATAAATGAACGTATTATTATGTAATTATTTTGCAAAGTAATATAAAATTCACATTATTAATAAAATAATAAGTTCAAACGCATTACTTTGTTTTTATCAAATAATATCTGATATCAAATACGTATGACATCAAATGTCTTGTACACTATGTATGTGTCTGCGTGCACAAGAATTAAAAGCAATAATATTTTATTCCAAAAATAATCATGTTATTAATTATTATTTTTCTAATTTACCGCAAAAATAATATACTTATTAACAGAATATAAACATACAACAAATAGAACTACTGAATATCTATTCAGTGGTTACAAAATAAATAATAATATTAAAATATATGATTATGAATTAAGATATTTATCTGCTGCATGTTTATTAATGAGAAGTCTAATATCTTAATTAATTCACTGATTTTGCTAATATCTCAATGGATTCACTTAACTGTTGGACTTATCAATGCTAGTATCTGATTTAAATACTTGCATGTGTATAGGAATCTGCGTAAAAGTAAATATATGTCTCTCTTTTATCTGTTGAAGTCAGCGATGCGCATTTGCATGAAGACACTACAGCGGCGTTATTGCGTCAAAGTGCACACGTACAGACAAGCCGCTCCCCTCGCAGGAAGTCGGCGACTGCGGTCGCGTCGCGCTAATGGAAATCGTAAACATTAATTAGCGGAGCACCCGTGGTCCGCGCAACGAGAAATGGGATTCGATTCTACTACGGCAACATTTCGACAGCTGAAAAGCCTCTCTGTCTCCCGCGCGTGCACACTTCTCCCTCCCCCTCTTCATATTATCTTTCTACGTGAGCGAATCGTCGATTATGAATCAGCGATCAAGTTCTATCGAACGTTGTTTCGCGTATGGTGCATTGATGGACGATTCGGTAGCTTTGATCAACAAGGCTACATCGAATAGAGCTGGCTGCGTTTATAACAAATCACGTTTCTATCCCACTGTATTCTATCCCACTGACGATGTAAATGTAATTTCGGTTGATTGGCTCACTATTTAATTAACATAAAGCACGAATTATCAACAGTATCTAATGTAGCCAGCCTCTGTGTGTTAACGTCATTTGCTAATTTGGAAGTAAGCACGATGCTTATTTAGTTATTTTACTCAAAGTATGTATTTTGTAAAAAAACATCTCATTTTTTGTAATACGGGTTATATTCTGTAATATACGAGTTACGTCGATGCAACAAGAGCAACGCCGGCTTTGTTTTGCCGCTCGTTTCGACATGTTTCCGGTAACATCCTGCTATCTACCATGCGTGTTTGCCGGCTTGTCAGGTTTGACCATTCGCTTACATTGTCAGCACCTTTTTTATGCGATTGTCTGCGCCGTTATTCGATAAACCCTATCATCGTTTACGCCCTCCAACCGACTGCTTCCCGCTCAGATCCGATATGAGGCTTAACCACGAAACTGGAAAACTTCAGACAAAAAAATAACTATAAAATAACTATAAAAATTGAACAAAGGTTGAGTTAATCGATTGTCATATGATATAATAATTTACTTGATAGAATATTTGCCTTTTTTCAAAGTAAAAAAAAAATATGTAAGTTATATTTTATATTCCTTGTATAATAATTTTCCGAAAACAAATAGACATTATTATATAAAAAATATTCGGCACTATTAACAATTGAAACAAAACTAAAATTTAAATTAAAATTGAACGATAGTTCAGTCTAATTTTAAAAATTACTTAATTATACATGAGTATCGGGAATTAAAAATTTAAATCCTTGAATTAGAAATGTTCGAGTTACTCTGATTGAGTTTAAATATCCTTTCAAACTTTTCGACAAATAATATATGGCTTCCTAAATTCCTAGAAATAATTGCATTTCTCAGATTATCTGTTGTGTTATTCTCTCCACATCTTCATCATTCCTCCGCTAATTATTTCCACTCTTCTTCCTTATGCCTCTTGGCGCATTCGATATACCATACCACGTTTACGCGATATGCGCTACAGGTGCGGATGGCGGCGCAGCTATCGAGAAGAGATCGAGAGGATCGAAAGCGAGCGGAACAAGGTCCCCTCGATTCAGCGATCCATGAAGCCTCCGGACGCGAGAGGCGTTGTAAATCTCTGTCATGCTCCATAAATCCCACCCTCGATACTGCTCTACCCGAGATTATATACAAGTATACGTATACGTGTATGGCTCCTTTTCCGGCGTTACCATCACTCGACATGGATTTCAAAAAAGGAGAAACACCGGCTAAGAAAGGGGGAAGATAAGGAAGTTCATACGAACATGTACTGTTCGGTATTTTCGATCTCCTGGCAGACATGCTTCATAAATCCGCCCGTACATAGTTTTTATCGCGAGGGATCTACAGGATCGACATCAGAGATCGACATAAACTTGATTGATTACGCGGATGTTCGATGTACAACACCTTCAGAGAATGCAATGCTGCCTTAGTGAAGGCTAAAAGCAAAAGAGGAAATGTAATATACCCATAGAGAATAATAAACTTTCTAGATGAATATATAATTAGCTCTAAATTCGATACGTACGTGGTGTCAAAACGAAGCATTTAATTGTAAAGATTATAATAGTTTGGATGTGGAGAGTGTGTGAGTGCAAATGAAATTAAGAGAAGTTCGAGTTACGAAATAGTCTTTATGTCGATTAAATATATTACTGTATATATGAGTGTGCCCGAGTTACAATAATACGTGTGGACGGTACTGCGGGTACTTGACGAGTCCCTTTCTTTTCTCGTGCACGTCTTTACATCACCTCGGTTCGACCGATATATTTCTCCTACTAAAGATTTTAAATTTTGTTTGTCCTCCCGTGTGCAGCAAGTTACTGCCTATTTATCTCATTTCTCTCAAAGTTTCTATTTATATTTTCGAGCTGCCTAATAACATCTCTCTATTTCTCGTCTTTATTTAACGTCTCTATTTCTCAAATTTTCTTGTTGATATATAATTTGTTGGGCTCGTGGCAAAGTAATCGCCATAATAGAAATCTTAAACAGGCAATAATAATGAATACTGATCAGTGATTGAATTAGTAATACTGATAGTATGCATCAATATTTTTACCAGATTATTTCTGCGATTATGTCATTCACGATTGTGGAACTGTAGAAATACTAACGCGTCGTCCTCACACAGACATTATCACTGTCAATATCTCTATTACACAGCGATACTGATGCTTGAGAATAAAAAATTTGAATCACCGTCAATATTCTACATCAATCCATCAATATTAACGATCAATGATATTGTCAGTATTTATTGATACTGACAGTATTATTGATCGTGCAGATCCTTAAGTTAATAGTAATAATATTATATTATAATGTAAACACTACTATATATCATCATTAATAATTTGGTTTATATAACTGAATTATATAACATCTTTCGTTACCAGCGATATAAATTAGATTTCATTCTATTCTTTTATCTTAAAAAAACTGTGTTAAGAGAGATGCCGAGGAGTTCAAATAAGTTCTAAGAATGTGTATGTTGGACACGGATGATAGTTTTATTACGATACAGATAAACACGACTGCGCTGCTCGAACAATATTTTTCGACTGACTAAGATTCACAGAAAAGCAAGCGTTAGCATCGAGAAGTGAAGGCTAAATTCGGCGAAGAGTTTTGACACGAGATTGTCACATGGTAGATCGAAGCGCGCAAACAAGAGCATATATGAAGCTGAATAACAGACTAAGAAACGAGAAACTCGGAAAGGCAAATAAAGCGCGAATAATAGCGAGAGTCGAGCGGATAATAAGATACAATAATAGACCTACATAAATATCGTCGATTTGTCGGAACAAACTGTAAATAAAAGAAATTTGTAATCTTATTGGCAAATGATAGATATTTTATAATATTCCCAATCGCATATAAGTTCTATTAATAATGTATATTTATAAAAAAACGTCGAAATTATTATAATTAATCGTATGATGAATTCTTAAATATTACAGAATATGTTATGGAAAACGAAGAACACACACAAGCAGCTTGCCAGTGAGTTACGAAGGATAAAGATAAGCTTACAGAAGTTGCGACAAGTTAGACATTCGAGTCCAAGTTGAAAGTCTATTCCTTTCTTGCGGTTTAACGCGTCCGTCTGTTCATGAATTCTTGAAAATGCTACGAATACGTAGATGAGATCCGATTTTTAATCGCGTATAGAAAATAAAATTAAATAATCTTAAATTATCGGATGTCGATGCAATCGCTCGTGATTAGTAACGTTTGACAGATACAGAGCATTTCAACAAATACCCGCGAAATAAATTAAGTTAAATATTTATAAGATAAATATTTAAAAAGATGTTAAATATATAAACAGCTATTTTCCTCCACTATTTTTTAAATTAAAATTTTACGCGTGTAAATGTTAGTTTTTTTGAATATTAACTTTCGGGCACAAAATCAATGAATTTTATTTATCATCCTTTTATTTTAGGTTCATATTTATTTCGTTTTTCGTTCATTTGTTTAGAACTTTTTTTATGCTTGAAAGGAATGTAACAAGAAAAGTACTTGCTAGTAGATGAAAATCTTTCTCCTCATATATTGCAGTCTTTGATATTTAGAATTTGATCAATACTTATGCAAGAAAGCTGATCATAAACGAAAGCAAATGAACAAATTATATAATCAATCACATTGTCCACATTTTCTTATAAATTTCCGCATAGTGTTCTTGACAGCATTTCTGTTAAAAAACTTTTATTTTTCATTACATAAGTATTCATCTATCCTATTCATTGTCTAAAACTATTTTGGCATTATTGGTTTCTTGAATTTTTTCATGTAATGAATTTTTAGATAAATGTCATTTATACATTTCTTACAGAGAAAGACGTATTATATCATAAATTATATTATACAATGTAAGAGATATTAAGATGTTTTTTTTAATATTTGCGAAAAATCATCTAAATGAAAATAAAATCCTACGGTTCTTTAGCTACTATGGCGTTTACAAGTAATGGAAAAAAGGTACTGTTCATAGGTAAGGGAAAAAAATCGCGCTCGCACCGACAATGCGTGTGATCGTAGTTAATGGGAATATCCCGGGGCACTTCGATTTCCAGTATTAATTGGGGAAGCTATACCCTGCATTTCCACGTATTATCCGGTAGAAAAGCGCACAGCCCCTCTTGCGGAATTTTTTTCTCGCCATTAGCTTGAAGCTAATTACACCTTTACTCGACGAACAAAATTGCGTTTCGTATAAATTAAAATGGCTGCGCGTGGTTGCGACGGAAAGATATTTTTCGAGCGTAATAAAGAGAAATAATAAAGCGTCGATTCAGTTCAATGAACGCAACATAAAAATAAAGTCATTAGGCACCGATGCATTTGTTTCATTAATATGAATAGCGGAAAAAACGGCGCACGCCCACTACTCGTATAACGAAATAAATTGTGGAAATGCAATAATATCTTTGCCGTTTTAATAAATAAATGATGGATAAGCCATGCTCCCCGAATTAACACGTTGAAACGGCATTAATAAATCTGTGTTATCAGTTAAATTAATGATTATTTGAAAAATGCTAAACTTATCATTAAGAGTCGAGCAAGTCTATCTCTAATTGCTCGTTCGTCAAAAATTCGATAGATGATTTGGTCACATATTTTGTAATAATAGTGAATTTAATTAAGCATTCAGTGAAAACTGCCGTAAAATAAATAGTATCAATATTTTTTTAATTTGTCACGTAAAACAAACAATTAAAGTATGTTAATGATATATACAAGTTATGTTTCTAAAGAAAAATTATTTTTTAAAAGATAGCTAAATCCTCTTATCTGCTCTTCTGAATATAATTAAACACGAACGTGTATTCGCGCGAATTACGCCATGCTGTTTTAATCGTCTCTTGTCGTACATAAAAATTGGTATTAAAAAAAGATAGAACTTTCCTGTTGCAGATCCTGTTAAATATTTATTTAGTTTCTATTTATCTGTGATCTGTAGATTATTAATCGTATGCGTTCACTAACGACTTACTCATCTGATACTTTGATCAGCATCAAGCGTGTGATCGCAGTAGATGCGATTTTTCGATCTAATATTTATCAGATAAACCATCAGACTATATTCGCGAAACAGTGAAGCATGTATCTTGATTAGCTTCTTTATGTCTGTCCTCTGAAATAATTACTCATCAATTATACGCTTATCCGCCCGATTATCGTTGTATCGTTGATATACTTAATGATTGGCGCCTTCGGATAGCGCGATCCAGAAATGATTCGCGCGTAATGTCCAAGCTAGGGTAGTCTACGCGTCGTTACAGCGTGAGCATGTGGGTGCTCGTGCGCGAGTATTCTCATTTTCCTGCTTCCCAACCAATTAAAATTGAAAATTACGCCGGGCAAACTCAGCGACACCTGCGCGAATCTACATACTGGATTGACGAGTGCCACATTCAGGCCTGCCTTTGCATCAGGTTCATACCTGGACGCTCGTATGTTAATCGCGTTGTGCTGTGTACGAGGTACCACTTTCAAATCGATCGACCTTGCATCACTGCCGGCGCCTTCTCGAATAATCTCGGAGAGATCGCCGGCGGTTCGCATGCGGAGGATCGCGTGAAATTCCATGTGTAAAACTCAGAATTTAATCTTGTTAAAAACATAGTGCTGTAGACGTGTTCTAACGTGGATATCCACATTGTATACTCATTCATATATTTATACGTGATAAGAAATCATATAAAAAAAATAATATACGTATACAAGAATCCGTAGTGAAAAGAAAAATGCAATACTTTTTGTATGTAACCGTATAATCATGTACGTGTAATCATGACTTCATCAAGGTAGAAAAAAACTAGTTTTATTCAACAGCTATCAAACGACACTCAAATCTCAGTTAATAATACGCAAGATAAATGCACGCGTGTGTGTGTATATGATTCACAACAAAATTAATAATAATTAACCTGAGATTGAGAAAGAGCTGAATGACGCTGTTTCCTTGAAAACTGAAATGGTAAGCGCGAACAAGTTCGTTCGCCCACACGAGTGTCTATCAATAGCTTCTTTCGTCAGGTCCATTATGCGATGTTAGATCATTACAAGTTGTAAATTATGCGACGAGCACATGCATCGAGAAACTGAGTGTCAGCATAAAATCGCACTTACGGAATCGGAGTCGTAGCGGAAAGAATGATATCATCGATGGTGATGGTCTACCGATATAGAAAATTATACATGTTTCTTATGTAACATTTATGCGAGAAATATATTCACTGCATATCGTATGCCATTTTATTTAATGATATTTAGCAGCATCAGTGAAAAGAAAGAGCTAGAGGAAATAAATTATGATAAATCTGTTTTTTTTTTTAAACACATGTCATATTTTTTAAAACAGAAATAGTAGAATTTATAATATTGTGTTGAATTTCCTTAAACCTGCTGATCTGTTCGAATTTACTATGGTATCGTTTGGGTTAATATGATTAAAAGACTCTAAAAAAAATAAAATAAGATAAAAAATTTCCACAGAAAAGAGATCTACAAGAGATTAACAAACGAAATCATTTAATTGCTGGAGAAAAGTTTTTAAATAAAATATTAGTAAAAAAATAAAATAAAATAAATTTCAAATACATAGACTCGAACAGAACGGCAAGATTAAATAAATATTTGATTTATTGATAAATTTTAGAAATAAAGATAATATATTAAACATAGTAAATAATTATTTCTCACATATCTTTAATTTGCAATATTAAATGTATTTAATCTTAAAATTGTGTCTCTCCGATTAATAGAAAGAATATCTTAATAAATATTTACCCGATATATTAGTAAATATTTTAAAGAGAGATTGCAAAAAAGGGGGAAGCTTGTTATTAGCAAATAAAATATAGCTGAACTCTTTTAACATTTTATTGTTTCTTAAAGAACCAGTTCTTTAAAGAAATAAAACGTATTGCAATTAAAATTCGTAAGCCGCTGTTTATAAGAGCACTGTGATGATGAAGAAATTATCGTGACGTGAAATCTGTGTGAATATGTGCGTAAATATCTGTGAAAAATATACACGCTCTTCTCTCTTACAGCGAGTCGCTGCGTATCAACGATTTATCGAGACATTGATACATTGGCATATAGAATCTTTTTGATAGCCATAATGTTACTCAATAATTGATCTTTTATACGTATCATCAATTATTTTCAATCTATTCGTTCTTGAAATAATTAAACAGCATTTAATTATAGCCGATCAATTGCATAAATTTTGAATCATATTTTAAATCATGATATGAATTTGTAAGATAATATCTCTTCTTCTCTAAGATATACTGATTAAATATTATAAATAAATATAAGTGAATATTAGAAAATTACAAATATTAATAAATTATAAATATTAGTAAAAAAATATTAGTAAAATAATTGTAAAAAACTGTAAAAGAAATCATAAATATAAAAGAACGTTTTATGTAAATATATAAAAATGTATGTAAAACAAGCAGAAAATGATAAAACTTTAAATTTCATGATTATATACATATATACATATACATATGTGAATTTTTATCTATATATGTTACATATAGATAACTTTTATTTAATAAAATATGAAATAGAAAATATTTTTTAATTTTTTAAAAGAACATACATAATAAGACGTTTAAAATAAATCTCCTTAATAATAAACAATTTTTAATTATTAATGTAATAATTAAATCAAAGAAATGAATTATCATACGAAAGAAATGAATTACGCACATGAAAATAAAACAATTCAAGATGTCCATCTGGATATTAATCCGCAGTACTTTGAACTGGCCGTTAGCGCAACGACCTCATGTATGAAGTCTATTTATTTCTTTTCGGAACCATACGGTCTAACAAACAGCAGATAAAATTTTGGCTGCACGAAATTTCGGCAAAACTTCACATTTCCGTCCATAAGGTCATTGACTTTCATTGTCACGAACAATACGGTACGCATGGCGTTTTCGTTGCAAGTGGCGGGTTCAATGCGCTCTTACATTCTATGCTGCATACCACCTGTAGGGAGGTCATGCGCTTATGCGTCGAGCATATCGCGGAACCATGTGCTCTGAAAATTGACGGTGTTTTCGCGGGAGCATCAATTACGTGACTACGGAAGACTACCGGGCTGGGGGGGAAAAATAGGGGCGGGAAGGGAGGAGGGCGCGGAAAATGGCTATGCGACGTGTTTGTATGACCGCGCGCGTGCTGCGTGCGTGTACCCGGTGATCGAAATCAACCGTGCTCGTAGCTCGCGACATACGGTCCCCTGGAGTCATTGACACCGAGAACCGCCATGGAGTTCAATTGGATGCCCCTGTGATTTTAGACTCGCCGTTGATTTACGGATTGCGCCGAGAGAAAGGCAATTCGCATCGCATTCGACGGATTCGCAACGAAAGGCACACTGTACCTCAAGATTACGAGAAGTACACAAACGCTTTGTTAAATGTTAATTAAACTCTTTGATTGATCGAGATAAAAGAATGGTTAATTATTCAAGTAAAATTCTTTATATGACGTATTAATGCTATGAAGAGAATTTCAAATGTATTAATAAAAAATATATATATTTGTTTAAAAGTAATCTTATTTTATCAAAAATAAGAGGAAAAAAAATATTTCATAATAATTTTTTTTTTCAGTTTCTATAAAACGCAAATTAGATAAGCAGTGTAAGTTAGGGGAGACCAGGGCTATTCGTTGCNTAGGGGAGACCAGGGCTATTCGTTGCAGTTTTTTTTCTTTTGCGTTTCCTGAGTCCTGTATTCATTAAAAAAAAAAAAACAAGTTGGACGATTTGAAAGGTTGAACCTTCCCCTTCACAATGCCGTTATAGATAAAACACGGAAATGTATTTGGTTTGAACTACATATAAAAATGTCGACCAGTGCCAAGTATATATATATGCCATAAGCCCGGGGT
>QKQZ01007774.1:0-28170 GCA_003595255.1 Solenopsis fugax | reverse complement strand
ACAAAATTTGTATGGTTGTCCCCTTATAGTTGCCATCACTACAATTTTTTCTCTCTGTGTAGAATGTCAACATTTTTTTGCAGCATATATTGCTCATCAAGCTTGAAGATCCGTCACAATTATTTTGATGGTCCAATAAAATTACTTTCAGATCTGCATCCAGCTATTTAAATACTTTAACAACATCATTCTTTTAGTTTACGAATATTTGAAACGGTGAATGATTATGTTTATTTAATTAACATAATTAAATGATGCGATATCGGAAAGTTTGAATTTTTATGTTACAAAATTGCATCTTTGATGGTATTTTAACTGGCTTTCACGTTAGGTAACGCGTGTTTCCACAGGGATGACTGATTCGACTGATTTCGCAAACCCACAGACCGGAACTCAACACATTGCAGACACTTGCATTTACACATTATATAGTACACATTCATATATGTGCGATAGTGCAGTAAATTTGAGAAAAGGTAGATGTAAAACCTAATTTAAAAATAAAAAGGACAATAGAAATATTAAAAACTGCATCGTATATATTTGACATAAATGGAGCTCGATATAAATGGAGCTCGCGAAAGCTTAGCTTTTATTTTCTATTTCTTAATTTAAAAAAAAATTACCTATGCAACGTAAACAAGAAAAACGGATCTTTCTTCCGTCATACTGATTTTTCTCTCTGCGGAAATCCTGCTCGAGTTACCCAGCCCCCCCCCCTAGTCCCCCTCGTCCTAAACACATCGGAAGTCGATTTTAATATTTTATCACTCCGCCGGTAGTTCCTCGATAAAATATTCAGAAAGCTGTTCGTCGTTTAAAGTGCTCTATAACTGTACATTGAACCAGTACAATAACAAAATAATATTTAAATATTAAATAATCTGAGAAGTTAGTGCACCAAGTTTCTTGGTTAAATTATTTAAAAATATAATTATTAAAAAAATCATTTTATGACTTATATAATAAAATTAGTAATGCGTTAGTTTTATAAAAAATATATATTAAAGACACATGCTGTATAAATTTAATTACGTTTATATATTGAGAAATAAATGTCTTCGTTTTATTCATAATGAAACTGAGACATGCGTCTTCAAAATTCGAAGAATGTCGAAACTTTCCGCAGTGAATAATTTTTTACTGAGAATCGGCTATATGAAACCGAGAATTTCGGGTGGCACTACGGAATCCGCTGAATTACGACGTCATTAAAATTTCTTCGCGCGGAGTGACCGCGCATCCTGTGAACAATCATTCTTTTTTTTTTTCCTTTTTTGTTTCGCCTCGGAATCGCGCGTCGTGGGTGTGCCTGTCGGCGTTAGTGCTACTTTAAGTGATACCAGCTATTTCCGGTTTCTGCATCTTTCACAGTCACACGTTTATCGAATTTAAGGATAATTCGCGAGAAAGCGTCGCCGATATATTTTGCGAGACATGTGCTTTATCAGTCTTTTTTTGTAAAGTAACGCAATGCATTCTTGCACAAAATTTAATTTAAATGGCACTCACATTTAACGATACTTATATTTTATTTCATAATTATCATATTTACATAATCGTTGAAAAGATATACGTTAAAAAAAAATGTTCCAGATCTGTTTTCGCGCACGATATACTTGTACTTTTTTAATTGTTATTTAAAGACCACCAATTAAAGAATCGTAATCTTAACAATGTATATCTGAGTGACTTAAATATTTATTCTTTAACGTAATAATATGCACATGTGCGAGCGCAGTTTGCATTAATCGTCCTCATTTAATATTTAATACGCGCTGTCATATATGCCGATTTTCCATGGCGAGTAAATTTATATGGTAAAGTGAAATTTCGCGGACGAAGATCGACGGACCGTTCGCAAATCGGGAATTAGGTTTGTTCAGGTCGTTCGGGCTGTTGCGCTGTCAGCTTCGGTGAAATCGCCGGTTCGCGGTTATCGACATCTCGTACACGATGCAATGCGTCGCGTGTGTCTGTCGTTCTCCAGGAATTTTCCGCCCGGGGAAAATCCGCCTGGGTCAGATTATTCCGTTATCGCGGGAGAAATCGTAGAGTCGGCTGATAGTGTCCGGCGGCACGTCGGGATTACCCCGCGTGCACTTTACGGAAGTGAAGCTTACGCGGCGGTATCGACTCCCGATGACATCCGATAATCCCAGGATATAGCCGAGGGAGAACGTGACTCTCCGTGAGGAGAAGTCACTCGCATAAATCGCGATAATACTTCGCGTTTTTTAATGACGGCGGCAACAGGACGTCGCGTCGCTGGGAACAAGAAAGATATCTGGGTCGACATCTAATTGACGCTTCCAGATTTTTTAACAATCGCTTTTTGAACTATTTTTGAAATATAATATTTTATATACTATCGCTCCAATTTTTTATCTAAAGTGTTGGATCTTTAAAGATATAAAAATTTCATAGAATATTTTAGTGTTATATTCGAGTATCTGTGTAAAATTTGAGCACAATTTTCTTATTGGTTTAAAAGTTATTTAATTTTTTATTCACTCTTGATTCTTATGTAAAATCACGCTTTACAATACTTATTTGCAAATTTAATGGGGAAGTATAATAGCATTACCAATTAAATCAAAATTTTTACAAATACTAATAAAACTCTAATAAATATTCGTGCAAAATTCATTTAGATTCACTTACTCGTTTAAAAGTTATTTATTTAAAACTGCAGCAAAATATAGTAATTTCATCAGTTATTAAATTTTGATAACTTTTAGCTCGTATTGTATAGCCAAAACATCCTTAAAATAAATTGAACTTTTCACGCAAGTTACAGTGATTATAAAACCTATTTGTTAATTGACGGCTGAGAAAAGCTGTACGCTATCACAGTATGCTAAAGTAGAAAAAAACCTGGCTCAATATATAGTATAGCTCGAAGGCTTTCCGTGCATTTTACCTTGTTACCGCGCTTATTTTCTACGCGACATTATACTTCGTATGTCAAGCGGCAAAAGTAATCGATCGATCGCGAGTATCTTGCCATTCAAGATATTTCTAACTTTCGACGAGCGACGAGTTAATTTTCCTATCGACCTCATGTGCGCGTCTTTCTAATCCGCGGCTGAAAAATGACGCGAGCGAAAAAAGAACCGGACGAATAACAAAAAAAAATCGGACGAATTAAAAAAAAAACGGGCCGCCGTCTGCGGCTTCCGGTACGACATAATCACGCCGCCCGCCGCATTATCCGCGGAAAAGCTGGTGCAGCTTGCGCGCTGGATGCCAGCCAGGATAAATATCAATTTTACGACGTCCACGGATACATTCTCGTTTGCCCGGTCAAACTCGCGTGTGCTGCATGCAGGCCTCGAATCCGCGGCCGGTTTGATTTATGACTGCCGATCCTCGAGTGCGCGTTTTAGCTCTAGAAATACCGCATAGCTATTTCTCCGTCAGGTAGAAAAGAGATATACGACACGTTTTTCCATAAAAGTATCGTATCACAATAAAAAGGCCTAAGATCTAGGATATAGAATTTCCGTGACGACCGCAGGTACCTTCTCAACGTTTATCTCTTCGCATAAAACGAGAATCGTCCTCAAAATATTGTGCCTCGCGAGTGCGCGACTTTTCGTTAGTTTGTGTTATTGGATTTCCTTTTTATTTCGACTAGGTAGCTGTCGTATCTCCTTTCCAGACACAGACGCGAGTTCGACTAGGTAGCTATACGTACGTACAGCCCTCCGGCGTTACTCGTAACTTTACGACTCTCGTAAAAGCTGTTTGATGGCGGTGGAATTCTTTTTTTTTATGTCGAAAAGTAGGATTTTATACGGACAAGTGCAGGCCGTCAGAGAAAGCGCGCTGCATAATAGCGAGTGTGGCGAAATAAATTCGAACTGCTCGAACATTAAGGATAGAGCCCGCTCACGTAACGCCATTGTTACTCGCCGTTACGCACGCATTGATAAGCACAAAGTGGAGTAATAAGAGTTTGATCGACGTAGTTCCGTTGAAATAATTAAGTGTCTTTTGTGTCGAAATCATTCCGTATTCGTTTTACATGCGGAAAATAATTACGTGCCATTATACCGTCGTGAATCCTCATTAACTGAGATTGTGAAAGTAGATCAACCGGTGTTTTAGATAATTAGAAACATAAATGACTTATCGAATTTCGTTAAAGAAACTTTCCCGACGTAATTTGACTCTCAATTAACTTAGTTTCAAGCAGTCAAACAACACTACAAAGCGAAATGCAATTTTCAGGCGAGACAAATTTAGATGCAGAGGCGCATAAAGGCTTAATCATTTTTCCGTATAAGTAAATTTTAACGAAACTCGATAACACTACATCGAATTTCTGGCGAGAGCATAATCGCTTTAGCGAAACTTTGATAAGCGCCGCGAGCTTTAACTAGCCCGAGTCCATTATCGGTCGCGCCACTCTTCGTTATTAGATAAAAAATTAATGGTCGATCAATCACGATCAATTTCAGGAGTGGCATAGCTGGTGCACGAGCTGCCAAGGTAGATGCGCTTTATCTCTATTTTCTACTGGGCGACCGGTAGGCGGGCGGGGCAAAAGATATGTATTCATATCTGGCATGTCAAACTGTCAATTATTGTCTTATTAATCTATTACCTTGCGGTCAAACATTTAATTATGAAGATGTATCGTAGTGAAATTGGAATTGTTATATGTTGTAACTCATAAATCATTGCTAGTATCAATAGTTACGGATCCAATACATTAGAGTGATTTATTTAACTCTGCTGCTCTACTCGGGTCTGTTTAAAATTTAATTTTCTTACATGGGAAAAAAATTTTTTAATAAACAAAATACATTTTCTTAAAACTATATATTTTAATGCAAACATTTGTTTGTTCTGTTTAAGTAAAAATATTTACTTTTAAATAAGTAGACGTATTACTTTAAGTATATAATTTGTGTTATTACATTTTTTACATTGAAATAATGATTTCACAAATAAGCTGATAATAATAAATTTGATTGTTTTCTTAGATTAAAAAATCTGATTATCTTGAATATAAAAACAGTCTAAATAAATATTTTCTAGAACTAGAAAAAAGTATTTGATTAAAAATTATTTCGTCATTTTATTTACATAAATATTTTAATTAAGAAATTTTTAACTGCAAATAAATAAGCTATTAACACCGAGTAAATAATTTTTTTTGTGTTAAGTAAAATATTTTTTGTTTGAAGATATTCTTTCTCTCAGTGTGATTAATATTTTATTTGAAAACATTTTCTTTGACATTTCGCGATTTTGTTTATTAGTGTAAGATCTCTTTTCTGTGAAAATGTTTATTTTATTTTTTAGAGCTTCTTGTTTTTATTTATCCAAACAATATGATAGTACACGAAATTCGAATAGAATAAAACTAGAGAAAGAAAGTAGAAAGAAGGAAAAGGGAAGGAGAAGGGAAATCCAAACAAGTGTGTTCCCTTTTTGTAATGCTTCCAAAACGAACGTCTAGTTATACGTCAACCTATATTGTAAACATATTAAACGGTCGAATAATCCGTATGACGCGAATTGCCATAGCATAATAACGAATCTAATTAATGCGCTAGACACAGGAATTCCTGGGATATATACTGCGTTTTGATCATTAATGTAGTTCGCGCTTGGTCTGATAATTAGATCAATAATCGAAAATCGAGGACACAGGAGAACTCAATAAACCTCGCGTTTAACGAATTAGAAATCTGACGGTTTCGGCGACAATAATCTTACTTAATAATTACTTTACGATCTGAAAGCGTCGTAGAGTTGTATATAACAAGAATAATATAGTTCCAAAATGACAAGAATAGGATTTATTGTTATTAAATGTATTAATACACTGAGAGAAATATTTTGGTGAGATCAATCAAAATTTAATTAAATAGTGATCAAATAAATTTCGTTTTACTCATACCAAGAACTTAGTTACATTTGATAATTAGTTGTATGAAAATAATTATTTGATTAAGGCTGCACAATTTGTTTGATCAAAACAATTACATATTTAATAATTATAACTATAAAATTCATTTCATCACTATTTAACTAAACTTTGGTTGATCTCACCAAATAGTTCTCTCAGTGTAATAAATAATGATAGACGTGCATAATCAAAAATGCAAATTTAACTCAATTATAATCTACAACAGGTCATTAAAATAATCCTTACGACCGACGTTTATAAATATGAGATCTCTCGTGCCGTCGTCATTTGCTCTTTTGCGCAATGTTTTTTAAGCCACGTGAACGAGCTCGTCCTGTGGCCCCGTCACTTGGAGCCTCGATTTTCTGCTTCATCGAGACATCGCAAGCCGGCCGGCCGTATGCTAATCGGGTGCATGCCGGGAGTGAGCGCAGAAACGCCACCCTCCGAAGAAGGGCGATACGAGGGGAGAGTATCCCCGGATGATCCCTTTAACCGAGTGAGTGACATCGCGCGCAGGAACAAGGGCGTGCGGATTTTATGGTGCACCTTTTTTTTTTCCTTTTTGGACCCGACGATGATTACGCACACGCGTCGTCCGAACGAACGGACGGACAAACGACGATGACGTGACCGCGTGAAATTGCGTAGGCGATGCAGGATTTGTTGCATGTATCGTTGCAATCGAGGAACGTCGCATAAAAGGGGTGTAGGTTTCAAGTGGCGTATGAATAACTATTCAATGCGGATGCATGCACTGAAAGAAAACGATCAAATTAATAATCATATTCTCATACATAAGCAAGATTAAAAAAACAGACATAACTTGCTTACATGAAGAAATTTGTTTCTTACGTGAAGAATTTAGCAAGTTATGCCTCTCTGTTTAAGATTATTAAATTCTTTCAAGTAGATTTTATAATCTTGCTCATATGTAAGAAAATGATTGTTGATTTCGTGCTAACTTTTTTCTGTGTGCGTTTCCTGCAATTGTCAATTTTAATAATTCGAAATCTATTCTTTCTGAAGTGAAATAAATTACTTAAACATTTTTGGAGGGATGACAAATATCAAGCAACTAATAAGAGGAAACTATGTTAATTTCTCATAGAAACTTGATTCTTTGGTAAAAAAAATTGTCGTATACTGTTTAAGGATAATGCAAGCATATGCACTTTAAAAAAGTACAGTTTTAATTTTTATAATTATTTTCCTATCTTTATATCTCAATTTGAATTTTTTTATTTTTTACATCTCTTGTAATCGTTAGAGATTTTTCTTTTTCTTCAATATTTTTTCTTCTTGTCGCAATTTTCAGAGGTTAATATCCTAATAAAAAAGATAAATATTCTGTTTTATCCGGAAATTTCCTAAACGTCGTCTATACAGGAAGATGACAGGAACTTCCCGTGGAATTTTACCCCATTTGGTGCACGTGACACCCGATGGAGAGAGCGGTATTCAACTCTCCCTCGTGTTCTGTAAAAATCCGGTAATTTGCGGACAGGACATTCCCTTGATATCGATATCCCTTTGGGGCGCATCGCATACACATCGAGGCACCCTTTCCCTACGGCCCTGTCGACCTCCCACTATCCTCTCTCGGTAGCCGGTTGCAGTGCTCAGTCTCTGTCGAGCTACTGTCGTGTATGGAGGTACCTTGCTCCGTTTTTTTTTTTCTACTTGCTCGCTCGCTCGCTCGCTCGTGTCACGAGCGTGATCGCGATTAGAGAGATAGTGCTTAAGTATCCAAGTGTGAGTACATAATTAAATTGTGAACAGTTGAAAAAATTGTGAACCTGCCAGGTGGTAGCAGCGCAGCACGCCGAAACCGATGGGGGATGACGTTCGATGGAGAAAAAGGTACGATATCGCGCGAGAGGGTTGACGACGGGGCTCGGAAGGGTAGCATTACGACAGAGGGTGTGCGTAATGCGTCTCTGGATGTAACTCTCCGGTGAGAAGAAACTGTCTTCGAGTCGCCGGGGATCGCGAGCGTTTGCAGGATTAGGTCGGCTTGCGAGATATTCGACGAGAATACGGCGCGATCGAATTCTGCGTAAATCCACGTTTTGAGAGCACTCTGTTGTAATCTGGGACGTGCGGAGATTGAAATTGTTCAAATATTTGGCGTGTCGAAGGATCCGAATCGGATTTTATTACACCGCAGGGCTCAGAAACCGCGATCCTTTTTTCCTCGCTCGAAATATTGGAAATGCTCCGAATGGTATGTACGAGTACACGCGAAAGATATGACGGAAATTGGAGAGTAGGCTTTGGAAGATTTAAATCGAAGTTTAAGGATATGAGTTTTTTACCATCTCTTCTTTACATCGCGAGTTTCTTCTTTCTTTTTTTTTTTTCGATGCTCTTCGACGCGTTACCACCTTGACATCGGATCGCACATTGTGCATGGAACAATAGGAAAATTTATAAAATTATAGGATATTTTTTAATACTTTAACGAGCAAACCAAATTTTTAATGTGATATATTATATAAATATTTATTTGTGTAATAAATTTACACAATATATTTTTATACAAAATATATAAATAAATATAAGCTTATAAATGTTGAGAAATTATGACAGGCATAAAATAACATGTGTAGATAATTAATAATCGAATGTTTAACTACATGAAACTATGAAAGAGAAAGTTTATAATAGAAAACTCGACGCGTGATAAGAACTACAATAGAAAGAATTAATATTCTGTTCGTCGAAGTTAAGTACAAAGTTGTTATTTACATTCATGGAATAATAAATTCAATCTCCCATGTCAATCTCGCATTGACTTGCAAGGCCAACTGCCATTTTGAAATGTAAAACTATCCCTCGCACTTTGTATAATGCGTACGCATTATACTATATTGATTATCGTTTTTCAATGTAACTTAAGCATGCTTCAGTAGATTGAGCAAAAATATTATCGATTTATTTCATTTTTCTATTAAAACGTTTTTCTAATTTTTATTTGATAATCTGAATTCATTTACATATTAAAACCAAAGACATTTGATACACTACAGTATACTTATTATTTTAACTATAAAATATCATTAGCATACATCGACAATATTGCACTGAGAAAAATGTTTAGTAAAATCAGCCAAAGTTTGGTTGAACAGTGATCAAATGAATTTTATAGTTATAATTACTAAATATATAGTTGTTTCGATCAAACAATTTGTAGCTTTAACCAAATAATTATTTTCATACAACAAATTACAAAAATTTAGAGAGAAGTTTAGACCGTTAATGTATAAATATAAATTGAACTGAATTGCCTTCTACGGTCATAGCTGGATCTTATTGCTTTATATTTACTTGTGTGATTTTATATACATTCTTCAATTCGGCGCACATTCGGGTGAATTTGAAGAATGCATATAAAATCACACAAGTAAATATAAAGCAATAAGATCCAGCTATGACCGTAGAAGGCAAATTCAGTTCAAATTACAAAAAGTTTTGTTAAATGTAACAAAGTTTTTGGTACCAGTAACTATAAAATTCATTTGATCACTATTCTACCAAACGATTTCTCTCAGTGTGATTCTCAATTTGCTATTGTCGCTATTTTCTGATACGAAAATATCCATTAAACGGTCCGTTCACTATTGTTCGCCGTTATTACGTATCATATCGGCATGCCGGCCGGTACTATCGTCGATACTAATCCACTTTCTCCGCAAAAATATATCTCGTTCGTACGGTGCGATTGACCGTAATTCGAGCCAAGAGATTCCTCTCGTCGATAGGATTTAAACTGCCCCGCAATCGGCGCATCGAGCTCCGGCGTGTGTAAGTCTCCTCGCAATTTCTCCGTGAATTTCTCCCGGCAATTTCTAAAAGAGGCGCCTCTCCTCGCGGCCTATTACATGGCTCGTGACCTCGCGGAGGAAAAGAGTCCGACGAGAGGGAATAATAATAATCGCCGGGGCCGCGCGATGAATGAATCCGTAGGCGCCAGAAGGATGCAGAGGCTGCAACCACGCGTCCGGCGATCTCTCGCGACGACGGACGGAAGAGATTTAAATCGCGACGAATTCACGACGGAAACGCGCGTAGCTGTACACCTTACGTTCCCATTACGTCGGCGCTTCCGGTGATCAGATAGCCCCGCTAGAAAGCTGGAGTCGCTTCTTCGTCATGCCCGCGGTTCGAGGGAATTTTATACGCGTAACACGATTGCCCGTACTACTTCGTTATTTAATCTTTTGGTATTCCGTGCGTTCGCCGCGCGTTCGAAACTACTACATTGTGCAACAATAATTAAATTCTTCAGAAAGAAAGTTGAAGAGAAGGAACGCGTACAAGTGGAGCTTGCACATGTGTATAAAAGGGAAAAATTTCAAAAATGTTGTAATATCTTAGCTGTTTAATTTACCTGCAGAAAAATTTATAAAAGAGAGAAAGGAGAAAGGTGGAATGCGCCACACACACACGCGCATACACATTTTAGAAGTAGATAAAATATAACGAAGCTCACAGTGGTTTTACTTGGCATTAGAATACAATTTATTCTGATGATTCTAGTGATTAGCCATAATTGCGCTCTTTAAAGATACTTACAGCGTTTTCATGATTTTCAGAAAGATATCGGAGAAATGTTACTTAAACGCGTAGTTTAAACACAATTGTCGATATATTATCTATATTGTATTACACTCGGAACGCGTAAACTAATACGAGGGGCCAAGAGTCCCAAATTGCAGTTAACGCAATCAAGTGACCCTGACCTGAGAAGCGGTATGGCGAACCTTAACGAAGGTCCGTTCCCACGACTGGCGAGTGTGTATGACGCCGCGAAGCTTCCCGAACTTCGAAGCGTCATAATTCGACAACGCCCACGGACGGAGCGCCGTAATTTTCAAGCTTAATGATCCGACTCGAGTGCGCGAGGTATCCCGATGTGTCGTGTCTTGGACGCTTCGATGATCGAAGCGAATTTTTCTCGAACGAGCGGAGCGGAGCGGGACGGAGAGAGGCGAGGGCTCCCCTGATGTATCGTGCGTTCGCGCGAGGAAAAGGGGTGGCTGCGAGCGTGGTCCACCCCCTTTTAATCGCCCTAACTTCGATTTCCACTCTCTCGGTCTTTAAGAGCGAGAGGTACGCGTGAGTTACAGCACCCGCACTGCAGGTGCGGTGCCGGTGCAATGCGACTGCGACGAAGGGCCGAGTGCGCATCTACAGTCGCGCCCTTTTAAAGGGTATTGCCTGAATATGCGCGATGCGGTAACGATAATGGCGATGAGACAACTGCCATCAATCATTGTCTTCTCTTCGTCACGTCTCACGAGCAAAATTTTCGACATTTCGAAGAGAGTGTCCGCAACTCGAATGAACTAAATTTCGCGCAATTCCTGATAATAAGATATTTCACGGTGCACACGGAAAAAGTTTGCAATTTTGCTGAAATACAGATCTGAAAATAATTATTGAACTATTTAAAAAATGTATTAGATATATAACTTAGTTGCTAAAATGTCAAAATTATTTGCAGCAACATTATTTTGGGCGTCCTACATAATTATTTTGATGGTGATATAAAATTATTTTCTGATCTTGCAAAACTTTTAGATTCTGTAATAAAATAGTTCTTTCTGTGTGCACATTTATTCACCGGTTTTCGCAGGTACTCGACGTTCGCTTATCATCGGTAAAAAATCTTTATTATTTCTCCTTTTCCTTCGGTTTTTTTTCTCTTTTACGTGTCTAATTAAAAGCTCTTAGGATTTAATCCCGCGAAGGGAATCTTCCGACGGGGAAAGAAGAATATATCCCGCGGGTGCAGTCGAAAGCTTCGACTCAGGTGGGGTGGAAGGTTATCCCGGAAGATCGAAGAGTGCGTTCGTGAGACTTCTCTCGATGGAAGCAGGGCTTGTGGTAGGGTTTGCCACGATTCGTTCAGTGACCATAAAGGGCACATGATTGTCTGCTCCTGAAAACTCTCTCGACAAGGGAAAGCTCTCAGATGAAATTTCTCAGATGTTGAAATTTTTAGTCCAATTGTTTTATCGGGGATATCAATCTTTGTCTTTGTTACCTGAGGGATGTGAATGAGGAATATTTATAATTTTCTCGCGCTAATAAGCATAATGAGGTATTTTCGGAGAGCAGCTTGAATGGTTTTTTCTTTTCTTTTTTTTTAAATATATTAAATAATATCCCTTAAGAAAAAATACTTCAATAAACTGATTAGTTTATCATTTATCAGTTATTGACATAGTAATCAATCAGTTTATTGAAACACTTTTTTGAGCAATACAGAGGGATTGTTTAGGGAATTTTTATAGTACCGTTAAGTATTGAAAAATATTTCTGCGATTTTCCGAAGCTGAATGACTCCAAGGAGCAAAATACAATCCGGAACGTCTATCTCGAAAAGACAGACATTCTCTCGATACGAAAGTCAGACTAATGGCGCAAAAATTTACCCTTTACTCCCGAAGTAGTATTTTGTTTCGGACCCGGGTTCATTTCTTTAAAGGGACTTAGCTTCCGTCGCGCCGCTTGTTCGTATCGTAAAAGGAAGATGCGACGGCACCTGACCCTTCTCACATAGTTCCAGTAAGGTTGCCGCCTCCCAGGAGTAATACACATCCCTTCGCGATCCTCGCGATTATTCGGCACGGAACAGCGTAATTTTTCTCCCCCGGATGGAAACCTAACTCGACGTTTTTCCCGGTGCGCGAGATAAAAACAAATCTTTCGCTACCAGCAAGAGCGCTCCTTCGTTCCTTATCTAGACCATTCCACCGACGAGACAGATCTCGTTGCACTATTAGGAGAATATGATACTGGCTGAACTTCCCAGACAATTGGCGCGAGAGCGAGACTTTTGCGGAGGGATGGAAAAGGGTGTTTTTAAGGGTGGGCCGGATAATTCGTGAGAACATTTCGTAGGAAGGATGTGTGCGACAAGGGTTGACAATGGATAGGAAGCGAAACGCTGGGAGAGGCAGATATGAATTTATCATAAATGTAATTAAGTTGCAGACTGTCCAATTATTTTATCAAAATTGTTTTTTTTTTAAAGAAATTTAAAAAAAAAGTAGCGTCTGTGTTTGCTATATTGTTTTGTAAGAAGCACATTTACTCGTCTAACATCGATTAGCAGCTTTGTAAAAACTTTGAAAATAATCAAAGATGTTAAAAAAGTACTTAACTGTTCGCTAAACGTTACTACGTACATTTATTATTTCCTTGGCATAAAGAAAAATGGTTGCGTGTCAATTCCCGATGGCTGGCTTTCAAATTCAACCAGAAACCCGCCATGTAACTGTATTGAATACTGCGAGAAAAATGGAGGTAGCTTCGAGAGGGGATCAAAAAGAAGAAAACAAGGAGCCAGCACGAAAGTCCTCTGAAATTCCTACAAGGCGAGGAGACACGAGTACCGAGTGCGAGGCATGTCGGATCTCAAGACCTCATCCTTCGTCCCCTCGGACTTCCTCCGTCTCCTCTGTCTTTTCTATCGTTGTTTTCTCTCCTCGTTTCTTCATAGTGCTGAGCTGTCGCGATTTACCAGTACGAAAGCCACCCCTCGGCGTTGTCCTTAATGCGACGGCGACGGTCAGACACGCGTGTCGTCGTCTGCGCCTGTGTTCGCACGCAGGCTCTTCAGCCCTCTCGCAAAACGTTTTTTCTTCCCACTCCATGAAGAGCGCGACATAATTTTTATAGAGAGAAGAAAATTACATTGTGCACATGTAGGGTGCTTTTCGCGTGAATCTTTGCCAGTTTAAAGTAGATTTTCTTTTCGAAGAAACGTCGAAGCTTCAATAAGCTTTGCCTTACAAGCAAGCAAGAAGTTCTAGAAGTTAAAAGCTGTACGAGCGCGAGTGTACAGTAGAATGTTATTCAGGTGGACGCAAATGGAATTTTTAATTCTTAATGTTACACGTGTCTCCGGTCAGGCCGAATTAAAACTTCGAACTTGCGTAATAAGTTTGCGAAGTTCGTCTTCCATTCTCGTCGGATCGAATTAAAAATTCGTCACGAGGATATAAACTTCTTTTATTTTCCACGCCTATTCCCGAGCGGTCACTCACAGCGAACTTTCCCACACGGTCGGAAAATCGCGCTCGAGGAGAAATTTCGCGCTCGTAAACGACATTATACGTCGGCGAGAAATTTTTTCCGCGAATCTGCGAGAACCTACAAGAGATCCGGCCACTGTGCGTTCCCGTGTTTCCTCTCTTGCATGTCCGCGCGCACAAACATTTTTCATATATATCCAAATTTCTTCAGTCGCCCACTTCACAGTCGCGTAGCCACTCACACGCTTCTGCCGTTTTATCCTCGTAGCGATTTTATTTCTCATATCCGCGTCATTCTCTCTCGGTTTTCCGCGGTAAGAAAATGTCTGCGGCGCAACGTCAGCGATGCAATTGCGATATGTCTGGATCTTTTTTTCCTTCTCTTTCTCTCCTTTCTACCATGTACGTTGATGATACTTTTTGTAGCATTTTTCCGGAAGTATAGAAAACGCTGCCTGCGATGTTCCTGTAATGAAACCGCGTCTATTCCCGAGACACAACATCGATGATATCATAAAAAGAGACACAGAAGAAATACTGGTGCATAATAAGAGAGTGGAAAAACCACAAGGAGCACAAACGGGATAATAGAAAGATGAGGGTGTAGTGAGTTGTAATAAAATGCAGCAGATGATCTTTTTACTTGTTACGATGTCTTATAAATCGATTATTATATATAGACTTTTAAACTAACGTTATGGAAACGAATTTATTTGAATATTGCACTAACGAACGTGAAATAATTATAATAATTTAAATGCATTTAATTTATTACATACTGAGAGAAAAATTTTTTTGAATGAAAAAAGTACATTTTTTTAAAACCGTATATTTTGATGCAAGCATTTGTTTGTTTTGATTAAATAAAAATATAAAGTAAATAGACATATTACCTTAAGTATATAATTTTGTATTTTTACATTTTTTACATTTAAATAATGATTTTCCAAAAAGCTCTATTAATATTATTAAACTTAATTAAATTGTTTTAATAATATTATTAAACTAATTAAATTGTTTTTTTAGATTTAAAGATCAAATTATCTTGAATATAAAAATAATCTAATAGTATTTTCTAGACCTGCAAGAAAAAGTTACTCGATTAAGAATTATTTCTTCATTTTATTTACATAAATATTTCAATTAAGAAGTTTTTAACTTGACTAGATTTGAAAGTAAAAAAACTATTAGGACCCGAGTAAATAATTTTTTTCTGTTAAGTAAAATTTTTTGTTTAAAGATATTTTTTCTCCTAGTACATCTATGTACGATTCAATATCGGAATAAATTAAATGTCTATTTTTATACGACTAAGATATCTTTTTTTTTTTTTGTTTAAATGTTGTTAAATATATGGAAACTGCTTTTTTTTTTGACGTGTGGGACGATTGATTGAGCTGCCTTGAAGTCTGTCGCCTTATATAGAAAGGATCATTTCGTGGACTACTTATTATGCGGTTTAATGGCCCGGCGAGAACGTGTCGCACATGGGAATCGGTTCGAGCGTTACGGACTCATAATTTACGGGGACGCAAGCCTCTGACAGCGATAGACTGTAATGAATCGTAATAAGTCCTCGGTCATTATGCAATTATGCGCGATTATGCGATTTGCCGGATCCATTAACGCGATCGACATTATAATTAGGATAAGAGATCAATCTTTCGAGCTATGCATACGGAAAGATATTATGTAGAGATAATTAGAAAATATTAAAGAAGACGAACAGCAATGTTTCCCGCAGCTGTTTAAAAATTAAATGTATTTAACCAACAACTGCTGTATTTTTGGCTTTGTTCAAATTTTCGTCCATTAACGCGATTACAAAGTTTATATAGATGCATATTTTACAGAAAGTATCGAGTATTCGCGCAAATATTAATTTATGTATCATATCCTTTTCATATCCATCTCTATATTTTATCTTTCTCTCCATTGATATACATTAATCATACAATATTCAAACACAATGTACGGTACGTACACTGAAAAAAAGTCTGGTTAAAAGAAAAGTAAAATTGTTTTTGGTTACATTGACCAAATATTTAATTGATACTATTTCACTATACATTTGGTAGTTATAACCAGTTTTTTTTTCAGTGTAAATAATAAGTAAATAGTATACACTGAAAAAAAAGTCTGGTTATAACTATCAAATATACAGTGAAATAGTATCAATTAAATATTTTGTCAATATATCCAAAAATAATTTTATTTTACTAAAAGTTTAGTAAGTGTTATCAAATCTGGTAAGTTATTAAATATCTGATAAGTTATTAAATATTTAGAAAAGTAAAATTGTTTTTGGTTACATTGACCAAATATTTAATTGATACTATTTCACTATACATTTGGTAATTATAACCAATCTTTTTTTTCAGTGTATGAGAACATTTTGAGAATCATAAAATTGAAAGACATTGATATCAGCGGCTTTTATGCAAAGCTATCGCGTCTCGTTCGACTATCCGTAATTGAGAGCGAATGCGTCGGAAGATTACCAATTAGCTTAATCGATAACCGCTGGCTCGGATAGTTTGACATCGATGGAAGACGAGAGTCCGCGGTGCGGTAATGCTAATGTAAGGCTTTGTTATGATATCGCACGGCAAGAAAGCGCATCCACCGCGCCGCTCGGTCGCGATTATTATCGAGCATCGGGTTTCATCGTAAAGCGCTTTCTCTCCTCATCTCGTATCTCGTGCCCACCCAACCCTCTCCGCTCCTCCCGACTGCATCGTCATTAGGGTCTCGTTGCAGCGTGTTCCCTGCCGCAACCGCGTTCTCCCAAATGACGTATCGCTCGGTTGCAATTTATCCCGCGTCACCGAGACCCGGTTTTATTTGCGCTACAGCGCCGAGCTTCAACCACCGACAAATGAGCGTTTGAGAATGGCGTTTATCCGTCCTTCAAACAAGTCACGCTTAGCAATGAAAAGTTCTCTTCATTTCGAAAACATTTAAATGTTGTCACGTTGACGTAAAAAAAAAAAAATCACTTGTTTCTTTTCCTCTTTTTCTAAAAGAGCACTGAACACTTCTTTCCGGTCTCGGAGTCGTCGGACGGCATAAATAAATCTACGTTTGACGAGCGCGACGCATTCATTCTGACAATTGCTCTTATTTAGCGTTCGCGAAAGAATTCCAAACGCGAAGCTACACAAGTCACCATTGTGCGGGTCGCTTATCAATTTGTCGTGCGGGCCCCGGCAGTATTTGCAGTAACAATCAGACCGACGAGAGTGTCGAGCGAGCGAAAAGCGGATTGTCCCATTGTTTTTGCGCCAACAATGCCGAGTGCAGCGGGGCGGCTGATTTAAATTAGTCCCCGAAAGAGAGGGTGACGCTACAAATTTCGGCAGGGGCGAGGGGAGGGGGAAAGGGGCGCCTCTTGCTATTTCCCCTGACGTATCCTGATTAATGTTTCATTTAAATTCACGAGCGTGCTACCGGTATCCGCCGTTGTTGCTGTTGCTGTTGCTGCCGGGAAAGCCGAGGAGCACCGAAACAAAACAAGCCGCGTACCAATGGCGCGCGTCCCTTCGGAGTCGATCCCGCGTACCCTTAATCGCTTGCCGCCCGGCCGTCGCCCTTAATTCTTATTAATGGGTCTTAACGCGCTCCGGAGATAATATGCGACGCTAATCGGTACGCGTCTGCGGGATAACGCCGACCGCTCGTGTGATCGCGGAAAGTTTTTGTCGCCGTGTAATTTAACGTTCATTCTACCGTCCGACGCGGCTTCGTTCAATCGCGAACAATGAAGGAAGGGTGCATGTAAGGGAATATCTTTCATACAGCACAGCATAGAAAAAGCATTGCAAAATATTGCTACAATGTTTCAGCAACATTGCAGCAACATATAGAGAAAAAAATGTGACAACTACACAGAAGAAAAATTAGTCAAATCAAGAATGCATTCTTTCATATATAAGCAAGAATATAAAATCTCCTTGGAAGTATTTATAATCTCAGAGACATAATTTGCTAACATAAAGAAATTTTGTTTCTTCATGTAAGCAAATTATGTCTGATCAAGATTATCAAATTCTTCCAAGAAGATTTTATATTCTTGCTTATATATGAAACAATGAATTGTTGATTTGATAGTCAATTTTTTCTGTGTATAAGGGAACAATCATATAAATTTTGTTAATATAATTATAATATATAGTTAAGTGAACTATATTATAGTTATTGCAACTAAATTTATGGTTAAGAAAACTAATAAAAATAGTTGTAATTACTTTATTATATAGTATACTACAACTATTTTTTATTAGTTCTCTTAACCATTAATTTAGTTGCAATAACTATAATATAGTTCACTTAATTATATATTATAATTATATTAACAAAATTTGTATGGTTGTCCCCTTATAGTTGCCACCACTACAATTTTTTCTCTCTGTGTATAATATTGCATTAACGTTGCTGCAACATTACGTATCAATATTTCTGAAGCGGACATTTTATCGTTGCTGCAATATTTTGCAGTGCTTTTGCTACTCTGTGCTGGTTTATGTAATTTTCTCGCAAGGTATATCATACATCGAAGCGTAAATCATAGTACACGTTCCCGAAACGTTTGCGATTGACTTTAGGCAGTTGGATGATCGGATCGAATTCGTACGAGAGATACCTCGAATTCCGATCTCTGAACCGGAATTCTGTCGGTCAAATGAAAGTTCATTCGCGCGCTTTGATAAACTATTCTGCCAGTCGGAATCGCACCACGCACTTGCGTGATAGCCAGCTGGAATCAAAGGAATTGGTTTATTCGATTCCGCGAACGATCGTTCTCGCTGGCCAATAGCCAATCTCAGCTGCAACTACCTATATTTTGCATCGAAAGATTCCTCGAAAGACGCTTTCTCGTACGTCGCTCTTTCTATGATTGTTTATTAATGATTAGAAGTAACCTCTGGATATTTCCGATCATAAGACAATTATTATTAAATTGTCTAACATATTTGATGTCATTTGCAGACTTGTATAATAACTAAATAAAAAGTGAAAAAGTTAATAACTTTTAATTTAACTTAGTTAATTTTTAAGTTTAACTAGTTATTTTTAAAACAAACTTTAACTTATTAACTTCTTTAAATTAAAAATTTATGTAAAAAAATTGGAAATAATGCATTTCCATATAAAAAAGAATATTCTTTGTTATTTCATATTCAATTTACAAATAAAATATTAAATTTATTTGATGATTCATGTTGTAATTGTTTTGTTACTTAGAATAATCTAATTAAAAAATTTTAATTTAGTTTAGTTTTATATAATATTTATTTTTATAAATAATGCTGTTCAAAATTAACTTTTAATTTAACTCAATCTTAAGGTCACTTTTAACTGAGTTAATTTTTTTATGCGACTTTTAACGTGATTAAATTAATTTTATAAGCTATTTAGCTATTACCTTTAACTTAATTTCTTTTTAAAAAGATATTAACTTTATTCGACTTACCATTTAACATTTTTTGCAAGTATTTTCTTTCTGAACTATTTTAAAAACTTTACATATTAATCATTAATATTAGAAATAATGTTTCAGGGGGGATAAGGGGTTTAACATCAAGATGCAAGTTAGCATCGCTAATTATTAAATTATTTCTAATTTAATAAATGTGATATTACCTGTTCATGTTCAACTTATAGCTGCGTTATGACCGGAAAAGTAATTCGGCGCGTAGTCGGTTGAATTTGAAAAAAGATATATAAAAATCACACAAGTAAAATTTATAAAAAGCACTAAGATCCAAGCTTGACCGTACAAGGCGGTCTTATTTCAATTTGTATGTATTACATTAACGGTCGAATATCTCCAATTAGAAATAATGTATTTTATATTCTTAGAGAAAATTTTGATTATATAATCTCGATAATACCATATTCGTAATTATTATCACTTATTTCCACATGACACAATTAAAAAAAATGTAATAGGAGCGAAATAGTTTTATTTCTCGAATATACTTTGTTGCCCGCATTTTACCAGAAGCAAGAAGTGAATTCACTTGCTAGTTCTGCCTCCGGCTCCGGATGGTCGATAGGAATCCTAATGACATTGTCGCGATCAGTTCACGCGGAACAATCCAGCAATCGCATGTTCCATGCTCCATTCCGTCGTGTAATGAACTCCGAAAGTCACGAACGATGCTCCCTAAATCATTTACTCCTTCCCTCGCTCTCGAATAGGCCGGGGAACTATGCATCGTCAAACTCAAACGCGGTCGCAGAAAAGGAGAGAAAAATCCACCCCGCTTCGAAACTTAGAATTTCGTTCAACTTTTCTCATTGCGACGAATTCAATTCCGACGACATTTACTGTCTTGTAAAATTGTATCAACGCGTTATTTCAAGGAGTGACTTTGCAAAAAATTGACCGCAAAAAGAATATTTAACATGCCGTTTCGGGTGGAACTTTCTTATTCCCTCGTTGCTGTGGTACAAAGTACGTGATTTGCATGTTCTCAGATGATTATCGCTCCGAACGACTTTTTTAAATCGAAAGAAAATTGCATTGCTAACGACGAGAATATATTAATTTTCGCGACATCTTATACATCTGCCGTAAAACCGTCAAAGTGGAAAAGTGTATGGGGATGTCGTATAAAAAAATTAACTCGATCGTTTTTCTGAAAAATGGAAAAACGTGATCCTTTAAGGGACTGGAAAAAAAGAATTCTTCCTCCGATCCCATTCTATCCGAGAGCGCATTTTTCAGCCGATTATATCAGATTCGTGGGGACCCTCTCGACGTGGCATTTCAAATTTCCTCGCGGCCGGATGCCTCCACGACGAAGAGGGTGCACTTTCCCGGGGAAATCCTTATCGACGCCCCTTTATCGGCGTACGTACCCCCGCCTTTTCGAAACTCCCCTACGTGCGTTATTACCGAAACCGACGTCGCTCGAACGCGGACAAATATCTTACTTCGTCTCCCGTAGGCGTCAGATGTTAAATGGCGTGCCACCGTTCTCGTATGACGGCGGATAACATAAAGTGAAGAAGTCACTCCGCAATATTGCAGCAGCATGGGCTGCGACGGTCGAATACAAATGCTGCCTTAAATGGCAACGAACCAGACGGGCGCGATAAACACCATAATAGATTCTCAATCGAACGAACGTCGGATTAAGATGGACGATTTTTCGCTTTTCCCGTGTACATTCCGCCTTGCCACGAGAAAGATTGATTCGATTGAAAGAAAAGTAGGTTGTTTGAGTTAAGTAGGTTCATTGAGTCTTAAAGGCTCCGTAGAGTTTATTCAAAATTTCTTTGCAACAAATCAAGGCGAATAAATGAAATTACATAATAAAGTTCTATTTACCGAAGAATCCTGCGAAGCGTGAAATCGGGAATTTGGCGACAAAATTTGATAAATATTCGAGCCAAGTTATTGCAGTAAATTCTTGATGTTTGATAAAAAACGTTTGAAACTTCTCTTTTTCTCGTTCTCTCTTTTTGTTCAATTTATATACTTCTGCATTTACACAAAAAAAAATAATTTTGCAGAAATACAGATCTGAAAATAATTATGAATGTTTGACTTGTTAGAATGTCAACAGTATTTGCAGCAACATTATCATACTTGGGCGTCCTACACAATTACTTTGATAGCCCAACAGAAAATTATTTTCTGACCTATAATATATCTAGCTAAATTTTTAAATGCTGCATTGAAATTATTCTTTCCTCGTGTAAACTTTATTTTGCTTTTTATGAAAATTATATAATTTTTACTTATATCCGCAAAACCAAAAAAAAAATACAAGAAGTGCCTTATCATACAGCTTGACAATCCAATTCAACCACTTCTCCGCAAAAGCTTTTTGTCCGGACGATCTTTACGCAACGACGAGGTAGTGGTAGCTCGAAAAAGCGAGCAAGACCGAGAGGCTCTCGTTACAAAGAGCCGAACGTCAAGTATTTGTTTGGACGAAGAGCCGTCGGTCTTTTTAAATCGGGGTGGACGTTTCGATTTATCCGGACGGCTATGGAAGGGGAGGAATGGGAGATCGATAGCATATGATGATGTACGATTAGTGTGCAGCCGGAAAGTCGCGGATCGGCCCTCGAGCGGAGGCGTTCGACCGGATTTAAACGGACGAAAATAAGCCAGGTTTCTCTGGCAACACCCGGTCGCTGTCCGTAACACACGCGCTTGACGAACACGTGTAATATCGATCACGCCGTTCGCATGCCATTTGCAACGCAACGCGCGCGTTCACGCGTCCATCGTCGAATTAAATCGACAACCTGTGGACGAGGACGCACATATCGATTCCTGCCGTCAGACAAATCGTTGCGTTTGTTTTTCAAGCAGAAATTCGCGACTACATTTATCCTCGGCGAATCTATTTATTTGTAAGGTACAAATAAATGTAAAAGTGCGTTTGTAAATCTGAATTTATTTCCAGACATTTTTAGAAAGGACTTTAATCATTTTAAAACCGATTTTCATTAAAAATTTAAACTTCGGAGATAACAAAATTTGATCCCTTAGTCGATTTTAATATTACAAAAAATTTGAGATTTAAAATTCAGATTTTAAGAGATCTGTAATGTTGAAAGTACACAGAAAAAAAAATTAATATCAAATCAACAATTCATTGTTTCATATATAAGCAAGAATATAAAATTTTGGAAGAATTTATAATCTTAAACAGACATAATTTTCTTACATGGAGAACATTTTTCTCTTCACGTAAGCAAATTATGTCTGATTAAAATTATTAAATTCTTCCAAGAAGATTTTATATTCTTGCTTATACATAAAACAATGAATTGTTGATTTGATACTCATTTTTTTCTCTGTAGAGATATTTGTTTGTTCCTTTTATTTTTGGTCTGTGCCGTCTGTAAAACTCGTCCCTATGAATAAACTTGCACGACAATTGAAACCGAGTAATAAATTAATAAACACCGATTGAATCGATGGCGAGTGTTTGACAGTGTCTCTCGAAAGATTCGCTGTGCTACGCGTTATATCCTTGCTCATCGAGCCGATAAATTAAACATAACGCATACATTAGGCCGTGCTAACGAGTTCGAGGCTACTCCGGCGAACTCGACGAAGAAGATTATTCGCTTTTCCGAGTCTGCCCTCGAGTGATGCTCGTCTCCACGTTCGGTCCTTTTGTCGCGTCGGAAAGGTCAATGGAGATTACCGTGTCTCCTTAAGATCCTCGATCACCCGACGAAATTATTCGTGGGCCCTCACGACAATGAGTCCTCCCTGAGGGCGTTCGTCTCGTCGTTCGTCTCGTGCGCTACAAAGAAACTCTGTAATAAGGGTCGACGGCAAAAGGGTGCCCCCTTTTCCGCGATAATTCTTCGACCATTGTACGCTATGAAAATCGCGAGCTTTTCCAGGTAGACCGTTTTTCAACTCTCGACGATTTTCCGAGATTGCAGTTAGTCGAATAGAAAAGTATGATGCTCTCACATAATAATCGTAACGAGAAACGTGCGTCTGATATCTTAAACGAAAATATGATGATAATTTTAATCGTTTAAAATAGCAGTATATTTCTCATGAATTTACAGAAGATCTGTCTTGCATTAAAAGTCTATTAAAATTAGATTCATGAAAACTGAAACTGCAGTCGGCTTTTTATCAACATATTCTTCATAAATCAAAGAAAATTTTTGAATTAACTTGGTCTTATCTACGCCACGTTGTTGAATCGTATCTACGTGCACGCGATTCATTATCTAGGTACATCTAGTTGGAGATATCTCGCGGAACACGGAGCAGGAATATTAATATTCCTGGAAAGATTTATTCATCTCGGGGATCCTTTCTTGTGGATTCGACCCATCGATTTCGGGGAACCGGCTCCCCGATAAACAGAGCGAGTGTTTGTTCGCAGATACGAAAGGGTTGCGGCCGAAACACTCGCGTTTAATCCCATTACAACGCTCCTCTAAATAGTCGAGTTAGTACGAATTATGTAGCCGGCGTCGCGTTGATTACTACAATCTACTCGCAGCAAGTCCATATACAGAAAGCAGAGCAGCAGAGAGTAGCTTTCGGTAGGGGATGCGAGTCCGACGAAGTTATCTACCATGCGTGAGGGGAGGAAGTAGCAAAGTGAGATTCATTTATCCCCGAGCGTGATGTACAACGGCATGAAATATTCTTACAAGCTCGCCGCACGAAACTCGGCGTCTCTCGCACCTCATATCTCCCGACCCCCATTTTTTACGTTTAATCGCCGGAGCTCTTTCCGGGGTGCTTCGCGTGTACGCCTGTGCGCTCGAGAGACAAACACGTGATTAAATCTCTCGTTGATGTACACAATGCACCGTGTGCACTGTCTTGCATCGCACTGCGCGCATACACCTAGCTTTTCGAAAACTCGCGTCATAATGAACGGAATGCTTTCAAGTGTTCGCCATGGAGAGAGAGAGAATCCCCCTCGGGGGAACGTCTCGAACCGCCCCGGGGGATCTTTTGCCGTTGCGGGAATAAATCTACTCGGGGTAACTTCGTGCCCGCGCTAACGCCGAGGCGTCGTCGTACGCGAGTTGACGAAGTTTGTTAAGCAACACAAAGAGGAATTCTTAATCCCATTTTCCCGTCGCTTCCTTCCTCGCGACGCCTGACGGATTCGTTCGTTCGTAGTTGGATTACAAATCCTCTTCCCCGAGTCGGGTGTAATAATCTTTCCCACGTGTATGTGAAAATTACAGACACTTAAAGTCCTCTTCTACCTTGTCGTCCGCGTAAGTCAATACTTGCGAGCTATGAAAGAAGCGGAAAAGTTCTGTGCTTCGAAGCGAAAGAGAACGAGATATCCAGACGGAAAGATATCCGCTCGATATTCGTTCTTTCAAAGCTAGAATATAACGTCCGTCTTACTTACAAAGTATATTGGCATGTTACTGATCGATTCTAGTTATTAATTTTAATAAGGAGATTATTTCAATGAGATGTGCATTTCTTTAAATGATTTTTGTCGAATGCAAATTTTATCGTTTATTGATCATTAATTTGGAGAAGACCCGTGTGCTTTCAGCTATCTCATCTTGCGAGCGGCCTCTGCTCCTTTACTCATCGAAACGTAATCTCGTGACGCGTGAAAAGGGGATGCACGCTAATATTGACAGAAGTAATGCCAAAGCCAACACCCCAAAATACGGTAACGCGATCTCCGTAGCCATAGACGCGGATCGAACATAATTATGTCGCGATCCCGAGTGTGTTTGTCGATCGACTTGATCCTTGAGAATCCACAATTTGTTTCGTAAGAACACACAAATTAATGTGGCATATACATGAAAAAATTAATTAAAAATAATTGTAAGTGCACTGAGAGAAAAAATTGTAGTGGTGGCAACTGTAAGGGGACAACCATACAAATTTTATTAATATAAGTATAATATAGTTAAGTGGACTATATTATAGTTATTGCAACTAAGTTTATGGTTAAGAAAACTAACGAAAAATAGTTGTAATAACTACATTACACAGACAAAAATTTGGTATCAAATCAACAATTCATTGTATGATTAAACAGACATAATTTGCTTACATGAAGAGAAAAATTTTCTCCGTGTAAGCAAATTATGTCTGTTTAAGATTATAAATTCTTCTAAGAAGATTTTATATTCTTGCTTATATATGAAACAATAAATTGTTGTTTTGATATTAATTTTTTTCTGTGTATATAGTATACTACAACTATTTTTTATTAGTTCTCTTAACCATTAACTTGGTTGCAATAACTACAATATAGTTCAGTTAACTATATATTATAATTATATTAACAAAATTTGTATGGTCGTCTCTTTATAGTTGCCACTACTACAATTTTTTCTCTCAGTGTGTAATAATTTTTTGGGTATACAGTATAAATTGAGTCAACTTAACAATTTAATTTAATGAAATTTATTTGAGTTTTTAACTGTCACAGAAATAACGAAATTTACAGTAAATGTGAAAGCTGTTGAATCCGGTATGTTATTGCCTAGCTTTGGCAATTAAAGCAGAATCGCTGCGACCTCATTAATTGAACTAGCCGCATGCTGTATAGTTGTGAAATTGCATAATTCTGGCTGTCTGCCAGAGCCAACTACGCGCGTGTCTTTGCTGGGATCATGTTACAAATGACATTGCGCAAAGCGCGCGCACATGTTTCGTGCAATTTGATTTCAATTTTCCGGCAGCGTCAGATTAATTCGTTTCCAAAGGTAAACAAATTTGTAGGGGAATACATCAATATTTTGTATAATCGTTACACCCCGAAAGAGAGAGAGAGAGAGAGAGAGAGAGAGAGACGAGCAAACGGATTAAAAGTTCAGCTTTAATTTGAGAGCGAAATTAAGTTCTAGCTTTAATATCGTATTAATTATTAATTCGAATGCTAAAGCGATCGCGTCGATACATAGAAAAGATGTGTTTGCAAATATTATCTGCACAGAAAAAAAATTAGTATCAAATCAACGATTCATTGTTTCATATATAAGCAAGAATATAAAATCTCCTTGGAAGTATTTATAATATCAAAGAGACATAATTTGCTAACATAAAGAAATTTTGTTTCTTCATGTAAGCAAATTATGTCTGATCAAGATTATCAAATTCTTCCAAGATTTTATATTCTCGCTTATATATGAAACAATGAATTCTTGATTTGATCATTTTTTTTCTGTGTGAAGAAAAACGACGCCTCTAAATTTTATGCGTAGGAAACTTCTAGGACATACAACTCTTGTTCACCGTGTTACAATGCGTTAAGGTGTTAAACATTCCTCGCAAGGCGAGCAACTTACTGAAACGTCGGTGTAATCTCGAGACGTTTGTCTTATCGCTCTTACGTTACGCGAGAAGCGAACCGTTAAAAGCGAGCGACGAGGTGTGCAATCTCGCACTGGTACATCTGCGTACTGCGGATGCACGCGCGGGGTGGAGAGGGACCCGAAATAAATTCGTCGTATTCAACGTGTCTCGCAAAAAGTCTCCTCTCCTTTTTTCCCCTCGAGATTTGCGAGGCTAAGATCGTCGAGAGAAGAGCGCGACGTGTAAAGTGTGCGACACAATCATGGCACTATGTTTTCTCTCTCTTTTTTTTTTTTAATTCCGGCTGACTGCGGTGTCTGGCTAGAGAATATTTTCTGCGCATCCGCCCCTGCGCTCAACTCGTGCCTGGCTGCGCTCATTCTTGCGTGCAACGTTGCAGCAATTTTTATCGAGCATTCTGCATCGCTGTGCTTATCGTCTGCTACGTCCAGCCTCGTTAGAGGTTTATTAATTACTTCCGCGCTCCCACTTGTCGCCGTCTTGTAATATCATCTCGTAATTAGCTCTTCCGTGTTGCAGCAATTAGCGCAGATTAGAAAGGTGTTAGTTTAATCTCGTTAAATTGACTTATTCGCTTACTTTATCATTCTCGATTCAATTACGGGGTGGAGACTAGGGCTGGTGATTTGCTTTCGAAGGTTTCAATATTCGAATTTCGAAGCTTCGAAGCTTCGAAACTTCGGTATTAAATCTTCGAAGTTCAAAGTTTTAAAGCTTCGAATCTTCGAAGCTTCGAATTTTCGAAACTTCGAAGAATCAAATTTATACAATTATTAAATTCATATAATATGGACAGTAAATATAATAATAGTAGAAAAAATAGTGATTGGCACACATTTATAAAATTGTATAACAAAAATTGAAATAAAATGTTTTAATGTTGTAATTATGTGATTAAATACATACTTTTAATCGCTTTTATTGATTTTAATAATCCATTGAAGCCCAGAGCAATACTAGCAAAAATAGTCAAGAAATAACAATTGGAAATAGGACCGAAGCATGAAAAACATTTACATAAAAAGCACATTGCAAAAGTCAATTCTGCAATTAATTGTTATAAATAAATTATTAAAAATTAACTGTAGAAGAAAGCTGATTCCTCCAATCGATTCTACGGGAAAAATTACTGAAGAAACATATATGACTCTTAATTGTTATAATTGTTATAATTGTTGTAAACAAATTAGTCNAATAAATTAGTCGCAAAACTGATTTTTGTAACGTGCTTTTTATATTAATAATGTTTTTTCACGTTCCGATCCTATTTCCAATTGTTATTTTTTGGCTATCTTTGCTGATCTGACCATGAGCAAGGACGAGTTTTAATTATTTGTATAGTTTATTACTTTTTTGGCACAAACGTATTTTTCGAAACT
>QKQZ01007770.1:0-16275 GCA_003595255.1 Solenopsis fugax | reverse complement strand
ATTAAAAAATTAGTTAAAATAAAAAATGTCGGTAAAACAGACGACTTTAGGATCCCCTTAAGATCGTCTTAAGTATCATCTTGAGACGCCATCAACCAATTAGACAGCCGTATCAGCATCTTAAGACATTGCTTAAGATGATCTTGAAATAAGAATCGACTATGAATACCGGCCATAGTTATTCGTTTTTCCGGAAGTGACATACGTGCGGCGATAAGTGATTGGTTATTGCGTCTCTCATCGCCGCATGTGGCGCATGCGCATTTTACCACCCATTTCACAATTCACAGTATTATTCTTCCGGTCGAAGTCATCGCGTTGAACTGTTATCGGTGAGTAGGTTGGATATATTAATCATGCGGAATCAAGCTGAAACGGAGAGAAACGAAGCTGTATTTTACACAATGGGTATCTGTAAAGTCGCTATTTACACATGCCGATCTTATTTTCTGCGTGTGTGAAGAATTGCGTCAATTTTGGCATATTGTATTGTCGGATAACCTGACATGTCGCACAGCGATTTACATTTGATACTCTTACACATTAAAATCAATACTACGCGTATTATAAAAGATTTATGATTGATATTATCGCGATTACATTTCTATTCAAGATCAATTTTCTTTGTAGAATCTAAGAGGATGAAGTACAATCGTCTGGTATCTTCCTCGCGCAGGAAGAATAGAAAGCGGCACTTTACAGCACCTTCTCACATTAGACGACGACTGATGTCCGCACCGTTGTCCAAAGAGTTGCGACAAAAGTACAATGTGCGGTCGATGCCGATCCGCAAGGACGACGAAGTACAGGTGAGTCGATTGTAAAGTTTGGAATGGGCTTCTTATTTTGTACACTTAGATCATTGTACTCACGATAATTTTGATGCCAAGATATCTTAAAATATTAATACTAATATTTGTTTTAATGTATTATATAAATATTGCCAAATATTATAATATTTACCACAAGTAATTAATATGTAATTTACATTACAATATTACAAACATTGATAATATATATAGAATATAATGTCTCCATTTTTATGATAAAATTATGAAGAATTATATCAAAGGAATTCTGATAAAAAAAAGTTCCAAATTCAAAAATAAAAAAATTTTTGAAAGCACAATGTGAATATATTTGGCCCTTGGAATGGCAAATAAAAATACTATTTTTTTTTGTAGTTTTTTAACTGCTAAATTTGATTCTGACCTTCAACAAGTTTTGATTTGTCAGAAAAGTATTAAAATCAGCACATGAAGTTATTAAATCTAAACTGTTAATTATTATTGTTGAGCTTTACAATTAATTTGTATTTTTTTAAATTAAATTTTGATTAATTTATATTTTCTATTTGTATTTTCCTACTAGTAAAATACACTATTCTTATCTTTGTTAATTTATATTCTACTTGAGATAAAAAAATATAAAAATTATTAATATCTAAAAACAAAATATTATTGATAGAAATTATTTTAAAGCTTGAGAAGTATTGTAATTTATTTGCTTATCCTTCAATGAAAGATTAGTGCTTGGCACAAATAATTTGGTGAATAATTTTCTTCAGAATGAATTGTACATTTTTAATATCATTTATTACAACACAAATATGTCTTTATAGTACAGAAAAAAATATGTGACTACAGCAAGCCATATGAAACGACACAAACTGACTGCAACGCCTCAATCAACAGAATAGAAAAAGAAAATAGCAGCTGTATGATCTAAATTAATTTGAATACAACAATCCATCTTTTAAGGACTTTCTTGTAGAGTATTTTGTATTCTGTTGTACTATTTTACTATGGACATTATAAAATTTGCATTATAGATACATATATACAATGATAAATCATACATATATAATACAAATGTAGTTTTATTATATGTATATATATGTATATAAAAGATTCATTTTGGAATATACCAAATAAGGTAATATCTTTTCCACTTATTAATTTGTATTATTCACATATTGATCGATTTTTACTTATCTTTTTTATTATAATTTTATACCATCATTTAATATTCTTGTAATAACTTCTTGTATATTTAATACTCTCATATGTTGATTTTAATACTTTTCCAACAAATTAAAATTTTTTGGGGTGAGAATAATTCAGCAGCTCAAAAATAAAAAAAAGATTTGTCATTCTGAGGGCCAAAATCAGCTCATTATACCCATTGTCCTTTGGAGATTTTATCTCAAAGTACCAAAATTTAAAAATTTCATAGATTGTTCTATTATTACTTATTACGTTCCAGTATCTATGTAAAATTTAAGCATCATTCTCTTATTGATTTAAACGTTACTTTTAATTTTTTGTTTGCTCTTGGTTCTGACGTAAAATCGTTTTTTGTAGTACTTGTTTGAAAAAATATGAGGCAATACGAATTAAATCAAAATATTTACATATATTTAATCTATATCTGTGATGTATTTCGTAAAGGTAGTACGTGGCCATTACAAGGGTCAACAAGTAGGAAAAGTTGTCCAAGTATACAGGAAAAAGTTCGTAATATACATTGAGCGAATTCAACGTGAAAAGGCAAACAGCGCCAACGTCTACGTCGGCATTGATCCTTCCAAGGTGAGAATAACACGTATTACGATTAAGAAGATTCTCCAGTCTTTCTACATAATACAAGATCAAATTTTGAAAATTTATGATTAATATATAGATATTTTTTCCTAAATTTTTTCAAATTTCTTATAACTGTATAATTTTCTTTAAATAACGTCTCTTCTTTAAAATATCGAGTCTTATAGAAAGAATTTTAATTTAATTTTAAGGCTCCTGACTCCCTCAGTCGAGAACTTCGCGTTGACGGTAGCGACTCTTCTGAGGTACTATCTAAAAAAAAAAATAAAAAAAACTAACAGACGTGACAGATTGACGATGAAATTTTATCTTGCTTGTCTTTTTGTTATAGTTTCATTATGAAAATGACATCTCATAATTACTAAATTCATAAAAATAGGTCGCGAGTAAAGTTTTTTTGAATTTTATACATAAAAGCTCATTTTTCACTCCTTTCAACAGCTGTTTACGTTTCCCTGTCTGAATAGGTTTCATTTTACGTGCTTTTTACGAATATTTACTGACTGTTAGGCGGAAAAAGGATAGTCAAGGCCCTTTTTTACAAGTGTTTTAAAGCAATCTCATTATTCTATTTTATTAAAATTCTTTTTATTAGAAATGTCACGACTGAAACTTTTACGTGTTATTTCTTACTTATGACGTCACCATTTCAATATGGCCGCATGAGGAGTCAGGAGAGCCTTAAATATAATACAAGAATCTTGATAAATTCAGAAAAAAATAGAATTTAAAGAATATATTGAAATTTAATAAAAACGAAGTTTTATCGTATTTTTCGTAGAAAAATAAATGAAATGTTCATGAATTATACAATTCTCCTTAAATATGTTAGTAAAAATGTGACTCTTGTTATCACATTTAAATCGTTATTATAAACAATTTTTTCATGTCATTATCTATCAATATTATTAAGAAAATATTTTTAAATAATTATTTTTATTGATTAAATTTTGTTCATTATTTTGAAGATGGCAAAAACTCCGTTAAAAAATATATATGAAAAATCACGCGACTTTCCTCCACTTTTTTAAGCTGGAAAATTTTTTTAAAGAAATTATATTGGAATCTTGCGTTGCTTTTATATTCATGATGAACTAATCCAATCCATTCACATAGAATTAGATAAATAGCTAGACTTTGAAATTTTGTGCAGGGTTTTCCTGCATATTTGTTGATGAGTCTTGCTTGGTCTAATTGATGCAGAGAGATTGGCTCTGATCATTACACGATATCTCTCTTAACTTTATAAATTTCTTTTCAAGTTTAACTCGTCTTATTATCGTTTCAGACGGTTATTGTTAAATTAAAAATGGATAAAGACCGTAAAAAGATTATTGATAGGCGAAGCAAGGGAAGATTGGCTGCGTTAGGCAAAGACAAAGGCAAATATACAGAAGATGTAACGGCCGCCATGGAAACATCGTAATTTTGATATATTTCTGCGTTTGTCACAATAAAATATTAAAAACAAAACTGTTAAATTTATCTCTTCATTTACAGATAACTCCTTATGTTTAATACTAAAAACAGCACCTTAAAAATTATACTTTAAGAGCTAAAAACACTTTGATAAAAAATATAAGCTTATATAGCCTGGAATTCGCACATATGTGTATATATACACATATATACAGGGTAAGTTTTAATTCCTGTGTCAACATTTTAACATAAGAGGTGACTTATTGACTGCAACAGTAAGATTTACCGTGTATGTGTGTACATGTATACAGACTGAATGTTAAAATTGCAGTCAGTGAGTCGCCTCTTTTATAGTAAAACGTTGGAACAATCATTAAGATTCATCCTGTGTACATACACATATAAATATATGTATATATATGAATTGGTCATTTGAAAAACAAAATAGGTTGATTTTTGTTGAAATTGAAATATCAATAAGCCTATTCTGTAACTTTTTATGACTGGTATCATACTGTCGTTGCACAGATATTATATATGGTAAAAAAAAAAAAACTGAACAACGACAATGTAACAATATCGAACACATCATTAACAAGGTGTTTACTACCAGAAAAATCTGAAATTTTCAGGGAATTTATTTTTTGTTCTTGAAAATCATGGATTTTCATGTTTTATTAAAGCTTGGAAATTTTTGGAATTTTAATTTTTAAATCTACCTTCTTTTCTGACAAAATTATTTTTTTGGTCATTTTTTCTTGCTAAGTGCAAAATTAATTTGCAATAAATATAACATATATATATATACATGTTCATGTATATTCTTTTATGACTTGCGAGTTTAAAAAAAGTGACACTAGAAAACAATACATCGCTTTAAATAGGTGTTGCATGTTTCTCATTCTTTTCGATAAGCTAAATCTATGCACACAAATCCATATGCCATTTCATATTCGTTTTAGTACCTTGAATTTAATATTTAACACTTAATAAGCTTTGTGACTTAAGAAATATTAATGCCTATTTCCACCAAAGTAGATTAACTTTGTGATCTCAATTTAACTTACACTTTATCTTTTTCAAATTCTTAGAACTGAAGAAAGATAAAGGGTAAGTTAAACTGAGGTCATTAATCTGCGTCGGTGGAAATAGGCATAAAAGATATGTACAATAAAATAAACGAAATTTATTCAAAGCTGTATTAAAAAATCTTCTAATCTTGGAACTTTAAGTAAAATACCTAAAAAATTAGGGAATTATTTTACAAAAGTTGAGTAAACACAGTCTAGCTAAGTTACAGAATAAACTTTCAAAGGATTCAGAATCAAGAGAGGTAGATACAAAATTTCTTTTAAATATCTCAATTTTGACAAAATCATTTTTTTATCGACTTGTCTTTCAAATGACCGATATTCATATGTTAATGATAAGATTTATAGAATAATTTTTTCTTGCGTTTCTAACATTTTGACGAACGCAATAATGAGTAATACTGTTTACTGCCTCGAAATAGCGAGCGCTCGTAATATATGTAAAAATAAATTGATTATATCCAGATAAATATTGATCGTCGCCAAAATGTACTCTTCGGGCGAGAGAGTGTGCATTATAAGTTGTGTGTCGAAAATTATAAACAGGCAAAATAGCAGTGCGCCTCCGATGCTTATGATCAGTTCTAGCGTGGTACTCTGAATAAAGATCTGCATCAATCCTCCGAGCAAAAGGCACCAGAGTCCAATGAACAATCTGCAAAATAAAAATGGACTATTGTAGAACTTCACAAAACAAAGGATTTTCTGCAAAAATCCAACTAGTTGAAAAAATTTTCATGAAATAAAAAAACTTCAAATCGTTCATGGCATGTATTTTTTTTCGTACAGCAGGTATAAGAGTTATAGATTTTCATTAAGAAATACAAAGTTGTAGGTTTTGATTAACATTTTAAGACCTATTTAAAAGAAAAATAAATAAATTTTTAAACTTGGTTTTTGCAAAAATTTTATGTTTACTACCTATTTAGCTATGCTATATTTTACATTTATCTTTTTTTTTTACAACATTAATAATGGTAAAGGTGAAGAAGGAAATATTATTTGAGGTATAATCATTTTTTGCTTTAAACTTTGAGACATAAGAAACACTTACCCAAATCCCAAAAACGAGAAATCTCGCTTGGTTTGAAAAGTATAAGCTGTCAAGCCGAGCAAAACCGTCAATGTTATAAATAGTGCTTCCAGGACCACTGTAGTATCGTACATAGACACCACAATTCCGACAGTGTACGCTTGTGCTACAGTCTGCAATTTTCGAAACAAATTCTTGCAGGTACAACACATACAGACAATAACAGGTCTGCGATAAAAAATTTTAAACAATTTCAGCAATTTTTAACGTTTTTTTTGCCTGCTGAATGAATCTGCTGTCCAAAGGACAAATAAAATGGGACAATTTTAGCTTTTAGAATAGCAAGTAAAAATAATTTTTTTCTCATTTTTGAGCTGCTGAATCTGATTCTGGCCTTTCAAAAATTTTAATTGGTTGGTAAAAGTATTAAAATCAGTATCTAAAGCTATTAAATATATAAGAAATTTGTATTAAGAAAATGATACATTCATGAAAACTATAGTTTATTTAAATTATGATTTATGGTTATTAAATTATGATTAAAACTATGGTAAAATAAATATTAAACAAAAATCGACCAATATGTGAAAAACAGAAATGAATAAATAAAAATACATTTAAAAAATATACTAAAAACAATTAAAATTATTCAAAAAGTTTTTATGATCTCAATTTCACAAGCTTAATTGTATTGGATTTTTATACTTACAAATGCACCTAGAAGGATAAGGTTGGCGGGATGATCTCTCCTCTTTATCATCAAAGCAATTAAAATTCCCATTGTCAAGAAAAACGCTAATCCCATGGTCCATACGCTAGATAACAAACAAATTAGACATTTTCATTAACTAATAATGCAAATTAAATGTACAAGAAAACTACTTACTTATCCTGCACATATAATTTCACGGTTGAGCTGACCACAAATATTGAAGCCAATGCGACTGTCATCAGGATCTGAATGCTTAGTAAACCGTAAACTTTCCGCAAGAAGCCTAGACAAATACAACATTGATGCATAATTAGAATGTTGAGTAACATCATATGGATGAGAAGATAGTATTATAGCCCTTGTAGGTATTATGACTATTCGTAATATCTCCATTGTTAGGTATAAATTAATAACAATAAGTTCTAATGATTACTTATCATTAAATGAATCATTTGTTTAGTAGCGCTATTGTTACGCACTAATATGCCAATATACAAGCTGACATTTATTACAAAGTATTTTTACTTTTGAACATTTTTTCAAGATATATAGCATTTAATTACATATACTTGTTTATTCTTTTTAAACTTGGATGTATTGTCACACAAATATGTGTACATTTGAGTATATACACATACTTTTTTAATATTTTCTTTCGGCTATATACATTTTAAATTATGCAAAGTTAAATAATAACATGGAATTTGCTAATGTAGCCTCAAGCTGAAAAATGAAATAACCAATCGTGTGCAGAGATGCCAAAAAATGTGTATACAGAAAAATAAGATTGCATATCATAATGTCATAAATACTTCACAAAGGTCTTTATAAATAAATTAAATACTTTGTAATATATATGAATAACCAAATACTTAACACTTTGAATGTTTTCCATTTAATGACACAAATTGACACAAACATCATTCTATCTTTCTTTAGTATTCAATGATTAACAAAGATAAAAGATGCTTGTATTGACTTGTGTTACTAAATGGAAAATACCTTTCAGGATAAACATATGTGAACATAATTTTGAATTCTTATGTTATACAATTACCCATTCGTATTTTGATATCTGCATTGTGCACATTGTTTCTGTATGCGAAATCATCTTGTATCTCGTGCTCGGACTGTTCTTTGCCACCGCGTTCGACGTCCTCCTCCACCAACATCAAAGGAACTGTAGCCATTTCTCTTTTTCTGAATAAACAATTTGGAAAATGAGATTAATAAATTGGATCCGGGAAAACCAATGAACTGTATTCTTCATGAATTCTGTGAGTTACAATAACAGAGATTAATAATCTGATTGTTTACATATAATTGTTTCAACATAATTTTAATTTGTAGAAAACAATTTAGTGATAAGAAACAATGACATTCACATCAAGGATATACTCGAAATGTCAGCTGCACGTATTGAGCGATAATAAAACTTACCTCGATTTTCTCGAACGAGGTCTTTAAGGACCAAATTTATGCTCCCAAGTTGAATTTATATAATGTTTAGGTAAAAACTAATTATTTAACGTCATTGTTATACGTAAAATCGATGGGGCAGAAACATTTATTGCGAGAAATATGTCAGCGCCATCTAAGAAAAAGAATGGATATTTAAAGATTGGGCGTGTTCACAAGCGAATATTAGGCGAATACAAGCTGCGTTCGGGAAATGCAACAATCAGCGTTCGCTGCTATTGGTACATTCTTTTAAGCCGTCATAGGCTATATTCCAAAATTCAAGTCGATTGTTGTGGAAATAAATGCTAGGATTCGTTGTATCACTTTATTGAGATGCACACGAGGGATAATAATAATACAAGCAACGAACTTTTTTGTGCCATTATCACTTCTGTCCTGCCAACCTACTACTCCACGTAACGGACTGCGCTGCGCGCGATCTCTACCGAGCGTCCCTATGCGCGGTAAATTGAATCCTTAACATATTCCGGCCACCTTGAAAGAATAGCTTTCAAATAATTAACAATTGATTTATAAGTGCCAGATGGCCGTAACTTAAACTAAAACTAAATTCAAACTGCGAAAACTTTATAAATGAACTGATAACGTTAGAGCAGCGAGAATGAGGAAAGGACGAGAGTAAAAACAAGGATTTATTTAGCACTGTAACTTTAATAAACGTATGCTTGAAAAGGCTTTCTCTCTCAACCAATTGCAGGATCACACAGAGTCATAGAACAGAAGAAAATATAAGAAAGTAAACTCAAACTTTTAGAACATGGAATATAGAATATATAGAGAGAGGTTATACATTGCTCAATCTAACATGAACGATAAACTAAATTGCACAGAAAGGAAACACTGAATAAACTAAATATTGTCTGAATAAAATTGAATCTAAGAAAATCAGCAAAAATTGCTTATTTAGCCTCATCTTGACGTTCGGGAACTTCCTCCATTGGAAGTAGGCACAGCTTTCGGACAGGTCTCTTGAATGTTCCGCTAGAGTAACAACTCGAATTTCTCCATCTGAGCCGGGATAGAGTTGTAGGACTCGACCAAATTTCCACTGAAGAGGGGGGCTGTTGTCTTCCTTTATAATAACAAGGTCGTTTTCTTTGATTTTGTTACTGGGAAGCGTCCATTTGCTACGCCTCTGTAGTTCTTGCAAGTATTCTGTCTGCCAACGTTTCCAAAATACTTGACTTAATTTCTGGACTTTTTGCCATCTGGATAATGAATTTTCTGGTACATGAAAGTAATCAGACTGCACTGGCTGCAACAATGAGCCTCCAATTAAAAAATGAGCTGGTGTCAAGATTGACAGATCTGATGGATCGCTCGAAAGCGGTAGAGGTCGATTTAAGTACAGCTTCTATTTGCGTAAGTAGAGTGCTATATTCTTCATAGGTTAAAACTCGTCCTTCGATTATTGTGTATAGATGCCTTTTAGTGCTCTTCAACGCCGCCTCCCATAATCCTCCGAATTGAGGCGTTCGTTGCGGAATAAAGTGCCAATCTATGCGTTGTTCGGATAATTCTGATTTGATGACCTCTTGCTTCTTTTCTACAAACTCGTACAACTTTTTGATATGTCTAGCCGCTCCAACAAAATTACGGCCATTGTCGGAATATATTTGTGAACACAATCCTCTTCGTGCGATGAATCGACGTAAGGTCACTAGAAATGCCTCTGTCGAAAGCTCAGTCACCACTTCCAGGTGCACTGCTTTTGTACTAGTGCAAACAAATATAGCAATATATCCTTTGCTAATGTGAATCTTGCCTCTGCGTCTGCTTTCTCGAACTTGAATTGGTCCGGCATAGTCGAAATCTATTATATTGAATGAACGATTAAACCTACGAACTCTTATGGCGGGAAGGTCTCTCATCTTGACTTCTGCCGGCGTCGGATTAAATCGATAACACTTGATACATCTTTGAACTATTTTGCGAGCTTCTCTTCTTCCATTAATTGGCCAAAACCGTTGTCGAACATCATGCAGTAATTGCTCCGGAGGACAGTGAAGCAATCTTTTGTGTCGATCGCGTAAAATAATACTAGTAATATGATGTTTTGCAGGTAACACGATAGGATTTTTTTGCTCTGGACTGACTTCGGCATATATAACCTGCCTCCCACACGAATTAGATCTTCCTCGTCTAGGTATGCTGCTAATGCTCGTAACTTGCTTTTCCGCGGAAGTGGCTTATCTTCTTGTAAACTGTTAAGTTCTGTTGTAAAGGTTTCCTGTTGAACCCATCGTAGAATTGTTTTCTCCGCTCTTTCCAACTCCTTGGTGCTGAGTGGTGTTGTCTTCTTATTCGCTTTACAATTTTCAGCAAATCTATAACAGTATCCTATGACTCTACATAACTTCTGGTGTGAGGAGTACCTCTGTAAAATGTGAAATGTTTGAATTAATGTCAACGTAACTGATAATGCTTTTCTTTCTGGCAAATTGATTTCTGGATTCTTCATTGAATGTGGTTGTAGTTTTCCTTCTCTCAACCACCGTGGACCATGCCACCACAGTGACTCTTTACTTAAACGATTTACCGAGATTCCTCTTGACAGGAGATCGGCTGGATTATCTTCCGATGAAACATGCAACCAAACAGCTTCTTCTGTCAGGCTCTGTATTTTTGACACTCGATTTGCTACGAAAGTTTTGAGTGTATGCGGTGGTGTCCTTATCACACCAAGGACTATAGTACTGTCGCTCCATAATTTGACTTTGTGAATTTTGTCACCACATGCTTGCTTCACTACATTGTATAACTGTGACAACAGGAGGGCTGCTTCCAACTCAAGTCTCGTTAACGATATTGTTTTCAATGGCGCTACCTTAGTTTTTGCGCAGATTAATTCTGAATGAAACTTACTCCCTGTCGATTTGTATTGCCTGCGTATAGACGCCCCGAATGCTACCTCGGATGCGTCGCCGAATCCATATATGTCGAAAGTTGCCTCTTGATTGTTAATGTTGACATTTTTAAGTATTCGCATGTTGTTTAATTGACTAAGTGATGCATAGTAATCTTCCCAAGTTTTTCTCAACTCGACTGAAAGCTCTTGATCCCATCCAATTTCTTGACGCCATATTTGCTGCATGATGATTTTCCCGACGATAAATACTGGGGCTACCAGTCCAAGCGGATCAAATACTTGTGATGTCTTTAACAAGACATTCCGTTTTGTACATTTCGTGTTATCCTCTAACTTTACTTGATACTGGATGGTATCAGAAATTGCATCCCACAAAAGTCCCAACGACTTGAGTGGTTGGTCCTTGTCTATAACAAGCAAGTTGTCTGTCTTGCAGTGTTCTGACAAACGTTGCAATATATTCTAATGATTTGCTCTCTATTTGCGTAAAAGTAATTTCCCACGAGCCAACATCTCCGTTAGTTGCTCTTGTAGATTCATGGCGTTCTCCAATGTAGATGTATCGGTTAGAACATCATCCATATAAAAATCTTATTCCACTGCTTTTGCTGCTAATGGACATTCTTGTTTGTATATCTTGGCCAATTCCTTGAGGCATCTCATTGGTAAGAACGGTGCACAAGCCGTTCCATACGTTACTGTATTTAGTTGATATAGCTGAATTGCCTGTGCTGTGTTAGTCCGCCATAAAATCAACTGTAAGTTCCGATCTTGCTCATCCACTAGAATCTGTCTGAACATAGATGCCATGTCTGCTGTGATAACAAATTCATGAGTTCGGAATCGAATTAGTATTTTCTGCAAATCTGCTTGCAAATTAGGTCCTGGTAGCAGTTTATCATTTAGTGATACATCGGTTGTTGTCTTTGCAGATGCGTCAAAAACAACTCTTAATCTGGTTGTCATACTATCTGGTCGTAAAACTGGCTGATGTAGAATAATATAATGCTCGTGTTGTAAAAGAGTGTCTTTATCCTTTATTAACGACATGTGTCCTTGTTGCAGATAATCCTCCAAAAATTCGTTATAAACTTGTCTTAACTCTGGATCTTTTTGAAGTCGACGTTCTAAAAAACTTAATCTTTTGATAGCTTGTGACATTGAATCTCCTAACTTAACATGTGGATGTTTCGGCAATCGTACATTGAATCTGCCGTCTTCTTGTTGCTTGACCGTATCGGAGAAAAACTTCTCGCAATATGTGTCTTCCTTGATAACGGATAACGGATGATACATTGAAACCTCTTCTTGGATCCAAAAACGCTGAAGTTGATTTTGCAGTTGTGCATTAATAACTAAATTTCAAAGATTAACCGCATTTGTTGCCTCTTCTGTTAACTCTCCACGGATTGTTCCAAAATATGTGTTCTGTAGGGCTAGTTTCCCTCTAATTTTATTTTCTGGTGCTCCGGTAATAATCTGCTAATATACTCCTGCGCCAAGAAGCATATCAATAGGCTTGTGATAAGTCGGATCTGCTAGCTTAACTTCTCTGGGAATATAGATATCAACTGTATTAATACGGACCTGAGGTAGTTTCTCCGTGATTTTCGGCATTACCAGACACTCCAATGTTGTCATGAAGTCGCATCGATTTAATGCGTATGTGAGTAACCTTGTTTACTTTTGTAATAGTCTTGTTAATTCCACTGATGGATCGTGATTCCTTGTTACATTTCAGTTTTAATTTTTGAATTAAATCCAACGTGACTAAATTGGACTGTGATCCTGGATCAAGCAACGCTCTACAATATTTCTCCTCGCCTTTGTCTCCTATCACTAAGACCTTTGCTGTAGAGAGGATTATTCTATTCCCCTTGTGACCAGAGTAATAGACATTAGTTGCGATATTATCATTCTTGAGATCCAACGACTGTTGATCACTGGACTTTGCGAATTTTATTGACGAATCTTGCATAACTTCGTTACAACTCATGACGACTGGTGTCATTGAATCCTCCCCGATTGTTTGCTTTGAGCATGTCCTTGCTCTTCTAATCTATCTTCATGAATAAGCGAGTTGTGCTTTTTATTGCATTTCTTGTACGTTGACGCTTTGCACTCTCGTACAAAATGGCTTGATCCTAAACAGTTGATACACAATCTCTTGTTCATAAGCTTCTTCTTGCGCTCTGCTACCGATAAGCTCAGAAGATTGCTGCATTTGTAGACTGGATGATTTCCCTCGCAAGTTTTACATGTTGCTGTCACCGAGATCAATGTTACCTTCTTGTCTGTTTTTCTTGTATCTCGATTAAATTGCTTTTCGCTTGGTTTCTTTCGACTTTGCTCGAGCGCCTGAATTGTGTGATATCTCTCGGTCAAAAATGTTAAGAATTCAGTTAATGTCGGCATGTTTTTTTATGTTTGTTTCCTAATGAGATTCTGCCAATCTCTTTGTTCGATGAAGTCCAACTTCTTTTTGGCTAAATGCATCAGGATGGCATCCTAAGCTTCTACTGGTAATGCAAGCGTCTTAAGTGCCGATACATGCGTTTGAATATGCCAAATGAATTTGCGTAACGACTCTGATTTATTATCTTTTGTTATCTCTGGAAAGTTTAGTAGCTCATCTAAATGATTTTGAATAATTATTGTATTACTGTCATACGTATCTTTTAGTAGCTTCTAAACGCTTTCGTAATTTTCATTTGAAATCTGGAATCCTTGAATTACACTTAGTTCTTCTTTAAGCACTCCGATAAGGTATTGATGCTTCTGCACAGCGGTTAAGCTGTTATCATTGTAAATTGTCATCTCAAAACTGTCCTTGAAAAATAGCCATTTGATGTAGTTTCCGTTGAATTCTGGAAGCTTTATCTCTGGTAATTTTAATCGTCTGCGTGTGATTTCGGGTGTTCCTGGTCGATGATCCCCGTGCTGTTCTACTGTTGCTTGTGGCCTTGTTTCACCTTGACTTGCTATAATTTCTTGTGCAATTGCAGCTGCCTTGTAATAGAATTGCTCAAATAGCATGCTTTCCGGATCGCTTTCATAATTCTGTTCTTCCGTCGCCTCAGAAGAGACTGCTTTTTCTTTAATTTGGCCTTGTACTTCCTCAAAATTATGAAAATACTTCTCTAGCTTTTGTAGCCTGACTTGCGCTTCCGTAACATTTCCTGTTTCCGAGAAAATGAAGTATGCGAGTAACTTGACTTTTGATTCGCGCTCTGCGCTGCTTTAATTTACGCGTATCCGTATCCATCATAAATTCATCTAAATATATTAACGTATGTAACGATTTGCTGACCTGTTATTGTACTGCTATTGATTCTGCTATCGACGATCCTCTATGGACGATCTTTCTACTACTGTGCCTCTGGTGAGGTTATGTCTTTCCTTGCGCGCTTGCTCGTATTGAGGTTAGACCTGCTTGAGAAATGTTCTCTCTGCTATTGCAGCTAATGCTACTTGTTTCTACTAACACCCCGTGTGCCTCACGTTGGGCGCCAAAATTATGTTGTGGAAATAAATGCTAGGATTCGTTATACCACTTTATTGAGACGCACACGAGGGATAATAATAATACAGGCAACGAATTTTTTTGCGCCATTATCACTTCTGTCCTGCCAACCTACTACTCCACGTAACGGACTGCGCTGCGCGCGATCTCTACCGAGCGTCCCTATGCGTGGCAAATTGAATCCTTAACATCGATCAAAGGTAATATTTTTCGCAATAAATTTTTTACAGTTTTTCGGGATTAGAAAAAGAATTGTAGAGATGCGTAAATATAAAAAAATAATATTAAATTGATTAGCAATTTAATTTCCTGATATTACATTCAGTTTCACAACCTTTGGTTAACTTAACTGATCGGTTAATTGTCAACCGTGAATGGTTATTTCTGGTCAATTCTACTTAACGACAAATGCGATTGGTCAATTCCGATAGAAAAATCAGCCGATTAAGTTAACCGAAGGTTGTGAAACTGGACCTCAGAGTTCTTCCAGTCAATTATAATCTATACTGGAAGACTATAAACAGGCTTCGGGTTAGTTTATAATAGCTGAGAATAACTGTAACCGTAAAAAATTGGCCAATCATGGTCGATTTATAGAAGAATAATCGACTATGATTGGCCAATTTTTTATGATTACGGTTATTCTCAGCTATTATAAACCAACCCCAACTGCCATGCTCGAGACCGAGTCAAAACTAGGCATGTAGAAAGAAAGAGATAGTTGTTGAAGTACACTGACAAGAACCCGCGATCTTTGGGTCACCGATTTTATTAAAATTTTATGGGTGAGTAGTATTCACTCAAACATTTACTATAGTAAAGCTGTAAGTTGCGGAAATTGGGCATTCTCGAAAAAATTAAATATTTTCAGTTCCTACCCAGTGAGAAATGATAATGAAATCGACATCGATTCGATGTCGATTTCATTATTTCTCACTGGGTATAATATAGTACCGTTACAGAAAAACGATTGTCGAGTCAGCGGCGTAGGAAAATCGTCATATCTACAACGGTCTCCGAGTAAAACGGTTTTATTTTCTTTTTTTTAGACTTTATCAAAAAGCTAAAAGCTGTAACGATACTATAGGTGCTATAAAAAATCGTCATTTTCTCGAAAATGCCTAATTTCTAGCTTACGGCTTTACTACAATAAATGTTTGAGTGAATAATACACACTCATAAAATGTTATTAAAATCTGTGACCCAAAGGTCCCGGGTTCTCCTCGTCAGAGAATAGAATATAGAAAAATTAGCACCAAGAACTGCTTTCGACTCGGTTATTGCCATTTTTCGTTATTTTAGTAATTGTTAAAATTTGTCTATTTTTTACATACAAAATCGCGTCAATCAACTTTTAAAATAGGCGCAACAGAAAACGCGGAACGCTTCTGATTGATTACGTAATACGCATTACTCAAAAAATATCAGTCCATGGGACTTCAGTCTGGTTATTACTGGTAGTATTGTGCTGTCTGACTATTGCTGAAAAAGTCCGATTGAAACCATTAGAAATTCAACTATTAGATTTAATAAGATTGAATCA